>CM070556.1:12051007-12209527 GCA_036346405.1 Phyllostachys edulis
TCCGTGCTGCCAACTTCTCCTTCATCCTGTGCATTTCTCGTAGGGCATTTCTTGAAGGTATGCCCGGACTCTCTACAAATTGAGCAATTCTTCGTATAATGTCCAACTTCTGCTTTGTCCATATCGTTCCTGATATGTCGTACCTACTGCCGGCCAACCTTCTCCTTCAGCCTAGCAATGTCCATGGCCTAGATCAGTTGCTCCCAGATAAGATGGTCAGTGAAATAGCCAACCACGCCGTAACCATATAGCTCTGCATTCCAGGTCTACATCACCTCTTCCTTGGTGAAATTTTTGGGAAGGTACTGACCGAGATGCTGTGCCACTATCGAACACACGGCTATGACATGTGAGCATGGCCTATGTAGAAGAAGAGGCTTGTTGCAAGTGCATACGCAACTAGCACGGTGTAGCGTGCACTCGTGGATGATCCTCTCGTGGTTCATCCCGTAGCGTCCTTTCTTCCTACACAGTATCTTGAAGCGAAGCTCCCTCGTGCCCATCCTGAATGTCTGATGCATCTCACCCTTCTTGCTCTTCTCCTCCATGTACTTAGTGATCATGGTGGAGTACGATACTCTATCATTTACAATGGAGACCGATGCATTGTTGCTTCGGTCAATAAAGTATTTTGTGGTACCGTGGAGAATTGTCTCCACTAGCAACAAAAGAGAGGCACCTGGCGCTACGCATAACCCAATTGTACACCTCGGCTAGATTGGTTGTCATGACACCATATCGAGCACCATCTTTATCATGTAGCAACGACCACATCTTCTTAGGCTCGTGCTCAATTCAGTCCAAGAAGCATTTCACCTACGCCCTGTCTTTCTCGTCACACTAGGACCATCTGTGGGTAACTGTGGGAATGCCACAGGGTCCTGATCAGTGCTTGTAGCGGGCTTTTTACTGCCTCCCTTCTATGCGTCCTGGTCCGCTCATCCAGAATCCTCCAGAATGCATCGAACTTTCTCTTCTAGTTCTGGTTGCCCTTGTTGTAGAACTGCTTGTAGAAGTTTGCACCCAAGTGTCTCATGCATCACCTACTCTGCAGTTCCACCCATAGAAGTGGCTCGTTCTCCTCTTGTTATAGCTGGGTTATTGCACTCAATAGGCCCGCATGTCAATCATGTATGACGCATACGTTAGGACGGCCCTATACAACAAAAATCTTCACATTCCTTAGAAACCACAACCAACTTTTTCCAATGGATTGACAGCCCAAACATGTACGATAGGGCATTCATTGAGCAGAAGTACATTTCCAACTACGTGAAGCGAGCCGAGACCTTTGAACGCTGGACACCTTATGTACCCGACCCTATTGAAAAGGCACCGAAGGAGCCCAGGAAAGCTGGGTGGTGGTAGAGGACTCTCGAATAGGAAGTTGAGTGGAACAAGGGGAAGGCTCCTATTAGTGAGACCAGCAGCCATCCTAGCGCTCCCCGTTGCCCGGACGCACCCCATATCGAAGAGGTAAGTTAGGTTCAACTTGCATCTTGATTATTTGTAACATCCCATTTTCGGTTGTTGAATAGTATCTTTCCGTTTGTCTTCTTGGTTTTCAAAACCTAATTCAAATTATTGTGTAATTGCAAAATTATCTAGTTTCTGCTTCATTTCAAAAGTCGAATTTCGCATTTCAGCTTGAATTTTGGTTTCATTTTCAACTCCCCTCATTGGGCTCGGCCCATTTCCTCTCCTGGGCTCAGCGCTGAGCCACCCTAGCGCGCTCGTGCTCGCTCTGCTACACCCTCGTGCGCTCACCTGCTCGCCAACGCCTTGTCGCGTCCCACACTTGCTCCCCTGCCTGCTTTGCCTGCTCTGTCGACCCCCCCCCCCGAGTCACTCAGCGGTTCTCTCCTCTGCTCCTCTAGGCTATATAATATCCCAAGCAGCCCTCTACATCTCCTTCCTTCACCCAACTCTCCCTATCTCACTCTTGTTGCTGTTGTTTGCCCGAAGCTCTAAGCTTCGAGTTCAAACCGCCGCGCACCTCCCCTCCATCCTCGCTGCAAGAGTGCAGCCCCCTCTTCTACCCTGCATCAATTTGTGTTCCAGAGCTCCTTCAGGCAATCTCCTCACTCAGTTTCAGTTTTGTTTCACAGGAGCCACTGCATTTTCGCTTCTCCTTCAATCCCGGCTGACCCCTTCACCGTAATCCTCTTTCACCTTCGACTGTGAGCTTCCCCGCCGCTGTTCACCATCCACCTACCTCCTCTGGCCTCTCTCTCTGTCCAGGTGAGTTTCTCTGTGCCCTGTTCTCTCCCTGGTTCTTTCGACTGCATCGAGCAGTCGAATCCTTCCTTGTTCTTTCGACCGCGTCGAGCAGTCGAATCCTTCTTTGTCCTTTCGACCACGTCGAGCAGTCGAATCTTTCTTTGTTCTTTCGACTGCATCGAGTAGTCGAATCTTTCTTTGTTCTTTCAACCACGTCGAACTATCAAATCTTTCTTTTTTCTTTCGATCAGGTAATCGAATCCTTCCTTCGATCTACTAGACGAAACCTTCTTTCGACCAGATAGTCGAATCCTTCCTTCGAACTGATAGTCGAAACCCGACCAGGTAGTCGAATCCTTCCTTCGACCTACTAGTCGAAACCTTCTTTCGATCAGGTAGTCGAATTCTTTCCTTCCTTCGACCACGTTGAGTAGTCGAATCTTTCCTTCTTTCGACCACGTCTAGTTGAAACCCCTTTCGACCACTTGTGTAGTCGAACCTCCTCCCGACCTCGTGAAGACGGATGATCAGTACTCGAAACCAAAGCTTCGAGGACTCCGTTCTCCTCCGTTATAACTCCGATTACAGTGTTCCTTGTTTCTAAATCTGTATAAACTCAAGATCTTGCTTTTGGTAGTAGTCTTATTTAAGTTGGAGTTCATTTATTATTCGTTTAGTATTTATTTGTTCTCTTGGCTTGTTTGTTCCCCTTTCCGGTATGTTCGTCCAAGTAGAGTTCGAAGAAACAGGAGATCTCCATTTCGACCAAGCACAAGACCTCCAAGACCCTCTTGCCTTTAGCCCAAGTGAGTCAATATTTTGATCATTTTGAGCCTACAGTTTATGCAAATTATATTCCTTTAAATTACCAAAATTGCATGCTTTAATTCTTTAAGTAAATATATGTTAACTCCTAAGGTAGTTAAATACACATTTGATGACTAAGTACTTATTATCCCATCCCTTGGCATGTGAAATACATTATTCCATGTCACCCTAGTAACTATATGGTAAATTACTAGCTATAGTTTGTGCTTAAGTGACATGCTAGTCTTGCTTACGTACTTGGGGCATTAAAATGTCCCAACCATCATCTCTTAAAAAAACATAAAAATGATTTGGAGCAGTCATGGGAGGTACATGATTGAAGTATTTGAGATAAATTGGTTTTCCTCATTAAAACCCCAAACTGCTTTTACCACATCTGAGCGGATGGTATGATGGTGGGTGCGGAGGTAGCACGGTGGGCATGTGGTATGAACCGTTCAGATGACTTTAAGGACTTAATACGGTGATGACCTCCCATTGTAAAACATGTGCAACCACATGTCTGCAAAGTGCAACTTGGCTTAGTAAAGTTATTGAACCCCTAAAGTCATCTCGCTCGAGAGGATCGAGGAAGTGCAAGCGGCTAGATGCATTCCAGCTTGAATGGGACACCGTGGTAAGGTGAAGTTTCTAGCTACGCTAGTCATTGTGGCGAGTGGAGGCCAGCTGCGCTAGTCATTCTGGTGAACATCCGGCACAACTTATGGGACCCACCGCAAGTGGGAGAAGCCTATATGGGCGAGATGACAGAAGGGGCAAGATAATTTTAAAAGTTAGTATGATGGTCTCACGACCACATGAATAAGGAATCGTGTGGGGCTACGAGTTGATTATCTCTTGTGGGTATAGTGTACAAACCTCTGTAGAGTGTAAAACTGTTTAAACAACCGTGCCTATGTTCAAAGGCGGACATGTGAACTTGCTAGAGTTAGTTCTATTAAAAAAAACCTTTCTGGGTGTGGCAAAAACTAGTCAGGTGGATGTAACCTTGATCCAGTGTTGTTCCTGGGTGGTCGTACCCAGTGTCGTTCTTAGGTGGTCGTACCCAGTGTCGTTCTTAGGTGGTCGTTCCCAGTGTTGATAAGTAGTGGTCGCAGCCATTTTTCAAAATAAGCATAGGTAGAGGTAACCTCTACTGTTAAAAATATTGCACAATTACTCTCTTTTACAAAAATGCAATTTGGTTAAAATGCTAAGTGATAGGATTTTACTGTTATGCCTATTTGAAAACATTGCTTTGGCAAATAAAAGAACCCGAGCCACCCTTGTGGAGCCATGCATGTATACTATTGCATCTTGTGTGTTGGCTCGCGAGCACGGAAGTTATGCTCACTCTCGCTCCCCCATTCAACCATCAGACCCCGCAGATCTTGGCGACTACGACTACTACGAGGACCTCAAAGTCGATTTTCAAGGCAATAACGAAGAGTAGTCTAGTTTCGAGTGCTCTAAGTTTCACCCCAGTCTAGCTGGCTCATCGGTACTTGTGTATGACCGGAAATGCCCAAGTCCTTGGTTAATACCAGTCATACACGAGCTACCCCAGTCGCTGCCTGTAGAGAGATATGCTCTGCCCCTTTTACCTACGTTGTAGTTTTCACTATTTGTAATGTAATCTTTTGGCCTGTTCGGCCCTTATTGTAAAACTTGACCCGACGCTATGTCACTCTGATGCTTGTAATATATTGAATGGTTTAGTTTACATTGTGTATGAATTGATTCAGTGATGTATTCTGTGAATGCTATCTACTAATCTAGGGAATAGCACAGTATTTTCACAGAGGATTTGGATTTGCGAAATCCGAGTCCGATAGACTGGTATCAGAGCATACAACTGTAGGAGCCTTAGTTAGACTGGTCGTTACCATAGGACTTGAGTCTTATTTTCAAAAACTAATAAATGTTTTGGTCAAAATATAACGTACTTATTTCTCCTTCTCATCACTCTTAGTTCTAGACTTACCTCTATTTTCGTTGAGTTTTCTGACTATCTCTTGTTCAAAATTGTAGCTGGTCGTGCTGTCGTCCGATGGCCGTGGGACCTTTTTGCTCTCTCGAAGGAGACTTCGACCCCGAGATCTTCGTCATCATGCTGGAGTAGCTAGGACTAGTATAGGCTAGCTAACAGTGCTTACTAGGTAGTCTTTTGGGCTGCAAGTGCCTTACCCCTCTGTAGACGTTGTGGTTTGTATCTTATGTCGTGGCTTAGTATGGCCTATATGCTATGTTTCAGAAGTCATGTAATACTTAACCCCTTAATATAATGCAACCATTTTAGGCTTTGTATTGTTCTTGTTTGTTCTCATTGTTGGATTGAGTTCTTCTATGTGTGCTTTAGAGGTCTAGTAAACGCTCATATACTTCCCTCTAGTTCTAAGCCTCAGCGTTTCTTCAGGATACCGCCTAGAAGGTCCGCTTTGTGAAAGGAATGCATGAAGACATGAGAGTCTAGCTTATCCTCCATGACTTCCCCATCTTCCACTACCTGGTCAACAAAGCTCTAGTGCTCGAAAATGAGAAAAAGACTACTGAAGTCAGTCGCAAAAGGAAGATGGTATTTCAGAGGCCCCAAGGTAGTTTTCAGCAGAAGTCGACATTTCATGGTAGCTCATCTTTTCGACCACCAGTAGCCTCATCTCAGAGAGCTCTAGCTCCAGCCCCGCGTCCCAATGGGAATGGTTTCCGCACTCTTCACCTCGCTGGGGAACCTGCAGCAGTCAACCCAGCCGCCCACCTTCACTGCTTCAACTGCGGGGAAAAAGGACACGTCACCAACAAGTGCCCTCAACTCTAGAACACTGTCGCGAAGTTCAACCCGGGAGCCACACCAGCTCAAGGTCAGACCTCAACTCAATGCAAGAGTCATCCGGCTTCACAAGCATCAAGGTCTACCCTGACACTGAACCGGTGTCGTGTGAACCATGTCACTATCGAGGAGGCCCCAAGAGCCCCAGGAGTGCTAATGGGTACGTTCTCTGTTAATTCAGTACCCGCACAAGTTTTGTTCAATTCTGGAGCTTCGCACTCATTTGTTTTGAGAACGTTTGTTGAAAGGCATAAGTTGCTGACCTATAAGCTAAAGAAACTCGTGGTGCTTAGTTCACCCGGGGGATCCTTATATGCTACCTCAGCAAGTCCCATAGTAGAGATTGCTATAAAAAAAAATTCAGATTCCTAGCAAACCTTCTAGTGCTAGAATCCCAAACTCTGGACATCATCCTAAGGATGGATTGGTTGGCCAACTACCAAGGAATGATAGATTGTGCCAATCGAGTGGTCGTACTCACCAAAGACGTAGAAACCACAATAAGGGTGGGTGTGGATTGTTCCCTTCCTTTGGATCGAGCAGTCCACCACCTTGAGGAGTTGTCCCTTTCGACCACGCCTGTAGTGCAAGCTTACCTAGAGGTGTTCCCAGAAGAGTTGCCTGATATGCCAGTAGACAGAGATGTTGAATTTGTGATCAACTTAAGACTAGAGACAACCCCAATTGCTAAGAGACCTTATCGGATGGTAGTTGATGAATTCGAAGAGCTTAAGACTCAGATTGAGGACTTTCAAGGAAAAGGATTTGTTCGACCTAGTTCTTCTCCCTAGGGTTTGCCAGTGCTCTTTGTCAGGAAGAAGGATGGCACCGCCAGATTATATGCAGACTACCGAGCACTCAGTGATGTGACCATCAAAAACAATTATCCCTTGCCCCGCATCGATGACCTATTCGACTAGTTATTGGGAGCAACAGTTTTCTCCAAAAAAGACCTGAGGTCAGGATACCATCAGCTCAAGATCAGAGATAAGGACATTCCTAAAATGGCTTTTACCACTCGGTCTGGCCTATTTGAGTTCATGGTTATGTCGTTTGGCTTGACCAATGCACCAGCCTACTTTATGAATCTCATGAACAAAGTATTTATGGAATACTTGGATAAGTTTGTAGTCGTATTCATAGATAACATCTTGATCTACTCAAAGACCAATAAAGAGCATGCTGGACATCTGCATTTAGTCTTAGAAAAGCTTATAGAGCACCAGCTTTATGCCAAGTACAGCAAATGTGAATTTTGGCTTCAAGAGATCAGTTTCCTCGGGCACATTGTATCTGCTGAAGGAGTAGCAGTTGATCCATCTAAAGTAGAAGCGGTATTGGAATGGAAGCAGCCTACCTCAGTAACTGAAGTGCGTAGTTTTTTCGGTTTGGCTGGGTACTACAGACGCTTCATCAAAGGGTTCACAAAGCTTTCCAAACCGATGACTCATCTGCTCAAAAAGGAGAAGAAGTATGAATGGACAGAAGCTTGTGAAAGGAGTTTCCAAGAATTGAAGACAAGGTTAACCTCTGCACCAATGTTGACCCTACCAGACATACACAGAGACTTTGAAGTCTATTGTGATGCTTCGCGACAAGGTCTTGGATGCGTACTCATGCAAGGAGGAAAAGTTGTAGCTTATGCATCCATACAACTCCGTCCTCACAAAGACAACTATCCAACTCATGATCTAGAGTTAGCATCAGTAGTTCATGCCCTAAAGATTTGACAGCATTACTTGATTGGAAATCATTGTGATATATACACGGACCATAAGAGTCTCAAGTATATTTTCACCCAGTCAGATCTTAACCTTCGACAAAGAAGATGGTTAGAGCTGATTAAGCATTACAATTTGGATGTCCATTATCATCCTGGAAAGGCTAATGCAGTTATAGATGCATTAAGCTGTAAGTCCTACTACAGTAATGTCATGATTCGAGAGCACCAGCCTGAGCTCTACGAGGAGTTTGAAGCACTCAACCTTGAGTTAGTAGAACCAGGCACCCTAGCCGCTGTGGAAGTGCACCCAACTCTAGAAGAGCAGATCAAGGCCACTCAAGAAGGACACCCTGGAGTCTAGAGATTCAAGCATCTCATGGCTAAAGGTAAAGCCCCTAAGATGATCGAAGATCAGCAAGGAGTCCTGTGGTATGTGAAACGTCTCTTTGTTCCCCACAAGAAGGAACTTAAGGACTTGATACTGAAGGAAGCTCACAGCTCAGCCTATACACTGCCTCCAGGCAGCACCAAAATGTATCAAGACATGAAGAATCTTTTTTGGTGGCCACAAATAAAGAGAGACATCGCCGAGTTTGTAGCTTGTTGCGATGTGTGTCAGCGAGTCAAAGCCAAGCATCAGAGACCTGCAGGATTGCTTCGACCACTGCATATCCCTCAGTGGAAATGAGAAGAGGTTGGAATGGGCTTCATTACTGGTCTGCCTCGAACCAAGTTCGGATGTGATTCGATATGGGTCATAGTCGATAGATTGACCAAAGTCGCCCATTTTATCCCAGTGAAGATCACTTACAAAGGAGATAAATTGGCTGAGTTATATATGGCTCGTATTGTGTGTTTACATGGAGTACCCAAGAGGATAGTATCGGATCGAGGTTCTCAGTTCACCTCACATTTTGGGCTAAATGCATGGCCTTTTCGGAACCCACGGACTTGATCTGACCTATCATCCTCAAACTGATGGTTAGATAGAGAGAACAAATCAGATTTTAGAAGACATGCTTCGAGATTGTGCTTTGGCATTTACCGTAGATTGGAAGAAGTCTCTACCATATGCCGAGTTTGCATACAACAACAGTTTTTAATCAAGTCTAAAAATGTCCCTGTTTGAAGCACTCTATAGAAGAAAATACATAACTCCTTTGCATTTATCAGAATCAGGAGAAGATTATGTCCTTGGACCAGACACCCTCAAGCAAGCAAAAGAGAAAGTTCGACTGGTCAGAGATTGACTTCAAGCAGCTCAGTCCAGACAAAAGAGTTATGCCGACAACTGTAGGAGGGAATTAAATTTTGAATTCGGAGATAACGTGTATCTCACAGTATCACCGCTTCGAGGTACTCGAAGATTCAAAGTGAAAGGCAAGCTTACACCCAGATTCATAAGCCCGTTTTTTATCACCGCCAAGCATGGAGAAGTCGCCTATCAACTCGAGCTACCTGAAGATTTGTCAGACGTCCACAACGTGTTCCACGTTTCTCAGCTCAAGAAGTGTCTCTGAGTGTCTGAAGAGCAAACTCTAGTCGAAGCCATCGCCCTTCAGAAGGATCTGACTTATCCAGAGCACCCAATCAAAATTCTTGACGTCACGGAGAAGCAAACCCGACGGCAGGCTATCTACCTCTACAAAGTTTAGTGGAGCAACCACTCAGCAAGGAAAGCCACCTGGAAGCGTGAAGATCAGCTGAAGTTGGAGTTCCTGTCCCTGTTCTCGAAGTTGCTCGAATCTTGGGGTCGAGATTCCGTTTAAGGTGGCTAGGTTTGTGACATCCCATTTTCAGTTGTTGAATTGTATTTTTCCATTTGTCTTCTTGGTTTTCAAAACCTAATTCAAATTATTGTGTAATTGCAAAATTATCTAGTTTCTGCTTCATTTCAAAAGTCGAATTTCGCATTTCAGCTTGAATTTTGGTTTCATTTTCAACTCCACTACTACAGAAAAGACCTTCACAGACGGTTCAAAAACATCATCACAGACGGTTTCATGAGCCATCTGAGTTTATGGGTTAGTAATGATATGATCATCACGAGCGGTTTTGAACCGTGCAATGGCTATCACGAGCGGTTACGAACAAGAGCGAAATGCAGCGATAATCTATTCATAGGCGGTTACGAATAAGAACCAAATGCATGATAATAATTATCACAGAGCGGTTCTTATTTAGAGCCGTCTGTGATAATTTTCTATTGCAAAAAAAATCAAACCAATCAATTGCTAGGCGATTGTTTCCATATGCAACCTCTAGCAAGACAACTAAAATCTGATTAAAATTATGATGGCAAACACATTACGGAAAGAAACCAAAAGGTTTCACAATGTCCCCTCCGAATAGGAAAAAAGAATAAAGTTACAAAGTTAAACTAGCTAGAAACCATCTATGCCTCCAAGCTCTGAAGAACTCATCGGCTTCTTGGATTAAGAACTCATCCTCTCAATACCTCACTGACATATCACAAGATGTTCTTGCATGTAAATCGAGTTAGACTCAAGCTCGTCGGCAAGGAAAAGGCAATGAAAACCTCGGTGGCGCTCCGACCTTAGGTAACACAAAATTAAGATAATTTTCATTACAACAAACAGACCAACAAATTGTGTATGTTATCGGGATGTACATGTACCTTGACAGTCTACCTCCTCACAAGAGACAAGGGCTCCTCGCATGACCGCATCCTCCTCATTGTAAGTAAATCGGCTATGTCTCCTTGCTAAACATGACGGGGAATCGAGGGTGGTCGCTTGGCTTCGGTGTGGGGAGGGAGAGGAGAGGCGATGGAAAACAAGGTTGGGGTGGTTATAATATATAAGGAAAACACCAAAACATTTTGGCTCCCACGCGTGCGTTCAAAATTTTCCGTACTCCCGCGCTGTGAATCACAGACGGTTTCATAGAAAAGCCGTCTGTGACGACATATCCTGAGCGGTTCTTATCTGAACCGTGCATGATAAATATCTTATCACAGACGGTTTGTATTAAAAACCGTCTGTGATATATATCTTATCACAGACGATTTTTAGACTTGGAATTTTCCTTACACTCTGATTTTACCATGGCTTGGAATTTTCCTTACTCTGCAATTTTACCATGGCTTGAAATCACTAACACTCTGATTGTTAGTGATTCCATGCCATGGTAAAATCTTCAAGCCATGGTAAGATCAGAGTGTTAGTGATTTCAAGCTATGGTAAAATCAAAAATATTTATCGTAGACTATTTTTAATATGAACCGTCTGTGATAAGGACAGGAAGTCACAGACGGTTCGTGTTGAAAACCGTCTGTAAAGTTTCACAAACGGTTCTGAACAAGAACCGTCTGTGATATTTAGTAGTATCACAGGCGGTTCTTGTTGAGCGTGCGTGATACTTCTAAGCAGTTTTCAACACGAACCGTGCAGTGACTTCATCACGAGCGGTTCGTGTGAAAACCGTTGTGAAGTATCCGAGCGGTTACGAATAAAACCGTCTCGTGATATTTAATAATATCATAGGCGGTTCTTGTTGAGCGTCTGTGATACTTCCGCGAGCAGTTTTCAACACGAACCGTCTGTGATATTACTTCTTCCGAGCGGTTTTAAGCGTAACCAATAACCTGAGCGGTCACTAAACCAAAACCGTGCGTGATTGTATTAATATAGGCGGTTTTGGTCAGCAAATGCAGTGATGAGGCGTCCAGTATTAGCCTTTTTGTAGTAGATCCCCTCGTTGGGCTCAGCCCATTTCCTCTCTTGGGCTCAATGCCTGGTGTGCTCGTGCCCACTTTGCTGCACCCTCGTGTGCTCACTTGCTCGCCAGCGCCTTGTCGCATCCCGCACTTGCTCCCCTGCTTGCTTTGCCTGCTCTGTCTCGTCGCTCACCCGCAACTCACCTCGGGACCGCCCCTCCCCCCAAGTCTCTCAGCAGCTCTCTCCTTCGCTCCTCCAGGCTATATAAGAGCTCGAGTAGCCCTCTTCATCTCCTTCCTTCACCCAACTCTCTCTATCTCACTCTTGTTGCTGTGATTTGCCCGAAGCACCGAGCTGTGAGTTCAAGCCACCGCGCACCTCCCCTCGGTCCTCGCCGCACCAGTGCAACCCCCTCTTCTACCCCATGTCAATTTGTGTTACAGAGCTCCTTGAGGCAATCTCCTCACTCAGTTTCAGTTTCGTTTCATAGGAGTCGCCGCATTTCTGCTTCTCCTTCAGTCCCAGCTGACCCCATCACCATCATCCTCCTTCGCCTTCGACTACGAGCTTCCCCACCGCTGTTTGCCATTCGTTGACCTCCTCCGGCCTCTCTCTCTATCCTGGTGAGTTTCACCGTGCCCTGTTCTCTCCCTGGTTCTTTCGACCGCATCGAGCAGTTGAATATTTCTTTGTTCTTTCGACCGCGTTGAACAGTCGGATCTTTCTTTGTTCATTCGACTGCGTCGAGCAGTTGAATCCTTCTTTGTCCTTTCGACCGTGTCGAGCAGTCGAATCCTTCTTTGTCCTTTTGACCTCGTCGAGCAGTCGAATCCTTCTTTGTTCTTTTGACCAGGTAGTTGAATTCTTCCTTCGACCTACTAGTTGAAACCTTCTTTTGACTAGGTAGTCAAATCCTTCCTTCGACCTGATAGTCTAAACCTTCTTTTGACCAGGTAGTCGAATTCTTTTCTTCTTTCGACCATGTTGAGTAGTCGAATCTTTCCTCCTTTCGACCTTGTCCTGTGTAGTCGAAACCTCTTTTCGACCACATCTTGTAGTTGAAACCCCTTTCGACCACTTGTGTAGTCGAACTTCCTCCCGACCTCGTGAAGTCGGATGATCAGTACTCGCAACCAAAGCTTCGAGGACTCCGTTCTCCTCCATTATAACTCCGATTACAGTGTTCCCTATTTCTAAATTTGTATAAATTCAAGATCTTGCTTTTGGTAGTAGTCTTATTTAAGTTGGAGTTCATTTATTATTCCTTTAGTACTTATTTGTTCTCATGGCTTGTTTGTTCCCCTTTTCAGTACGTTCGTCCGAGTAGAGTTCGAAGTAGCAGGAGATCTCCATTTCGACCAAGCACAAGACCTCCAAGACCCTCTTTCCTTTAGCCTAGGCGAGTTAATACTTTGATCATTTTGAGCCTACAGTTTATGCAAATTATATTCCTTTAAATTACCAAAATTGCTTGCTTTAATTCTTTAAGCAAATGTATGTTAACCCCTAAGGTAGTTAAATACACATTTGATGACTAAGTACTTATTATCCCATCCCTTGGCATGTGAAATCCATTATTCCATGTCACCCTAGTAACTATATGGTAAATTACTAGCTATAGGTTGTACTTAAGCGACATGCTAGTGTTGCTTAAGTACCAGGGGCATTAAAATGTCCCGATCATCATCTATTAAAAAACATGAAAATGATTTGGGGTAGTAGTGGGAGGTACATGACTGAAGTATTTGAGATAAATTGGTTTTCCTCGTCAAAACCCCAAACTGCTTTTACCACATCTGAGCGGATGGTATGATGGTGGGTGTGGAGGCAGCACGAGAATGGTGGGCATGTGGTATGAACCGCTCAGTTGACTTTAGGGACTTAGTCCGGTGATGACCTCCCATTGTAAAACACGTGCAACCACAAGTCTGCAAAGTGCAACTTGGCTTAGTAAAGTCATTGAACCCTGAAAGTCATCTCGCTGGAGGGGGTCGAGGAAGTGCAAGCGGCTAGATGCGTTCCGGCTTGAATGGGACACCGTGGTAAGGTGAAGTTGCCGGCTGCACTAGTCGTTGTGGCGAGTGGAGGCCAGCTGCGCTAGTCGTTGTGGTGAACATCCCGCACAACTTATGGGACCCACCGCAAGTGGGAGAAGCCCATATGGGTGAGATGACGGAAGGAGCGAGATGATTTGAAAAGTTACTGTGATGGTTCTCGATCACATGACTAAGGAATTGTGTGGGGCTATGAGTTGATTATCTCTTGTGGATATAGTGTACAAACCTCTATAGAGTGTAAAACTATTTAAACAGCCGTGCCTACGGTCAAAGGTGGACATGGGAACTTGCTAGTGTTAGTTCTATTTCAAAAAAAAAACTGTCTGGGTGTGGTAAAAACTGGTCAGGCGGATGTCACCCTGAACCAGTGTTGTTCCAAGGTGGTCGTACCCAGTGTCGTTCTTGGGTGGTCGTACCCCGTGTTGATAAGTAGTGGTCGCAGCCACTTTTCAAAATAAACATAGGTGGAGGTAACCTCTGCTGTTATAAATATTGCACAATTACTCTCTTTTATAAAAATGCAATTTGGTTAAAATGCTAAGTGATAGGATTTTGCTGTTATGCCTATTTGAAAACTTTGCTTTGGCAAATAAAAGAACCCGAACCACCCTTGTGGAGCCATGCATGTATACTATTGCATCTTGTGTGTTGGCTCGTGAGCACAGAAGTTGTGCTGACTCTCGCTCCTCCCTTCAACCTTCAGACCCGCAGATCTTGGAGACTACGACTACTATGAGGACCTCGAAGTCGATGGGCAAGGCAATAACGAAGAGTAGTCTAGTTTCGAGTGGTCTAAGTCTCCTGCCATTCTAGCTGGCTCATCGGTACTTGTGTACGACCCATAATGCCTAAGTCCTTGGTTAATATCAGTCGTACACGAGCTACCCCAATCGCTGCCTATGGAGAGGTGTGCTTTGCCTCTTTTGCTTTCGTCGTAGTTTTTGCTGTTTGTAATGTAATCTTTTAGCCTGTTCGGCCCTTATTGTAAAACTCGACCCGACGCGGTCTATGTCACTCTGATGCTTGTAATATATTGAATGGTTTAGTTTACATCGTGTATGAATTGATTCAGTGATGTATTCTGTGAGTGCTATCTACTGATCCAGAGAATAGCATAGTTTTTTCACAGAGGATTTGGATATGCAAAATCCTGGTCCGATATTATTGATTTGGCTCTATGTTGTGCTATCCTAACATTGTTCAATCGTCCAGCCACTCTCACAGAACATGGCTGACTTCAACACTGGCAGCCGTCATGAGCAGTCCAGAGACAAGTGGAAGGGACCGATGGGTTGCCATGACTAATTAACTTCGTTCCAATCAACCTTTTTTCGATTCTAAAAAGGCACACATGTATCATAGTGTAACATCCCAAAATTTGGGCATATTTTCAAATGTGTAAAAATATGAACTTTTAAAAGTTTTGATGCATTCTTTTGTCATTCAATGTCCTTGGATTTTCATTCAAGGTTTTTGTCTAATTATAAAACTTAACCATCAAATTTGGAAATACAAACCCAATGGATAATTAAAACAAATTGGAACAAAAGATGATGATTAAAAATCCAAACTTGGTGGAATTGTACTGTTAATAAAATGGGGAATTAATTAAAATTATGTTTTGAAACTTTCCTCAAATCAAATAATAAAAGTGCATGCAAACAGAAACTTAAAATATTTTTAGAGAAAAATATAGAACAAAAAAATCATAGAAAAATTACACGATAATCTACACTGTGTCATAAGCCTCTCCAAGAAATTTCATAATTTTTGGAGCTCAGCATGTATGTTGAAAAAAATTCACTAAAGACCTCAGCTTTTTCCAGAAAATCTGGAAAACCTAAATTCATTTCCTTTTGCTGATGGGTGGACCCCACCCGCCATACTTCTTATTCCACGTGTGGCACAGTGCCAGCGCCAGCACCATTGCTGGCTCCACCAAGCCCATGCCACGGCAACAACCTGCCCCGGTTTCGGACCGCACCGATGGTTTCCTCCTTGCCCATACCCTGCCCTGTCCTTCACCCACTCGGCATCGCCCATGCCCGTGCGCCACCGCACCTGAGCGCAATGCCGTCGGGTTCACTTGAGCTCCCCCTTACGATTTCTTCGCCCTATCACCTATAAAATGGCCGCCTGAGCTTCCCCTCTTCCTTCCCAGGCCACTCTTCTCCTTCCTTCCCCTTCTCACCGAGTGAAACCACAAAGAAAAGCGTGAGCCCCATTATCGGCCATCGCACCACCACTACGCCATCAGTGCTCCGATGATCTTCCTACCTCACCACCCGCGTCAACACGTGTTCTGGAGCACCAGGACACTTCCCCCTGCTAATCTTGCCTTTGGTCCATAGGAACATGCCGAAGCTTGTTTCTTCCCCATCTTCGGCCATTTTCGCCGCCGCCATCACCGCTTGAGCTTCACCGTGCCTTAGTCCAATCGGTTGCACCAGGAGCACCCCGAGGACACCTTGAACCTTCCCCAAGCCGCCCCGAGCTCCACCTTCATCTCGAGCGAGCTCCCCACGCCAACCTCCTCACCACTGCCTCAGTCATCACCGCCAGCCACCCTCTAACCCCCTCTGTCCTCCCTAGTTGCCCTGGTGAGTTCCCCATGTCTCATAGAAGCTCATGCACAAGCTAGTTAGCCAAGGGCGTCGATGGTTTTTGTAGTTGCATGGTTGCTGTGGTGCCACCGCCGCCATTCGCTGTCGCACCACTGCTATCAGCCACCCCGGCCCTTCCCGTCAGTGACCCTAGCATCGCCTGCCGACAGGGAACCCATTTTGGGCTTCCTCGACCACCGCCGCAGCTCTGCTCGCCGATGACGAGCACGAGAAGGAACACTCGAGAGCTCCCCTGCACTATTTGTTGGAAATATGCCCTAGAGACAATCATAGAGATGATTATATTTCCTTATGTTCATAATATTGGATAAAATGTTATCTTGTTCCAAGAATAATATTGTTAATAATGATTATCAAGTATGTGACTTGATTGTGAAACTCTATATTTCTGCGATAATTATTCTTATACGATCCCTGATCGAAAACATATGAGGACACATATGAATATACTAGCATATGTATTGGTTGATGACTATGTTTCACGGGTCATGGATATGGAGATATCAAACCAATAATATAGACACATGTTAGAGAACATGATGTTGGATTAGACCCACCTTGAGACACTATGGAGATTGTTATGATTCTATGTGTCGTTAGTTGGTCTCAAGCAATGTTAATGTATAATCCTTAGACCTGAGATCAGCATGGTTTTCTACATATGTAATAGCACTCTTAGGGGTTGCCAAGCGCTACAAATGTTGGATAGTTATAAAGGTAGCTTTCGGGTATGCTATGAAACATGCGAGAGGAATGTGACTAGTCGGATATGGATTTGCCCTCCTAACATAACGAGAGAGATGTCTGGGCCCCTCGTTGTGGTCGGATAAAGAAAGTGCATGGCCATACCACTAGTAGTCGAAGTGTTCGACCCGTGAAATAATCGACACTCGATCGAGAAAGTATTGAGCAGTCCATGGATGACACAACATCTCACAGGTTCAACCGGACATCGTGAGGCAAAGGGAGTATACGAGTAGGTTGCTTAGTTCGAGCAGTTATGGATTGGTCATTATGAAGATCTGTTTGCTGGTCGTAGGCGGTCGAAACGTAATCCTGAGGTGGTCGTAACACAGTCGTGAGGAATTCTGAACTGGTCGTATAGAGATAGGACACAGTGGTAGATCATATTGCATTAAGGTTCGTCCGATATAATTTGTGTGTATTAGGGAATCGCTATGTTACGCTAGGAGCCACTACGACTCGTGATCGGAAAGGGTTTACGAGTCACAACCGATTACGTATGAACCTCTGGTCACACACTTAGCAGGTTGGAACAAACCCGATCTGAATCTGATTCGACAAGCGTGTTGGATAGGATCCGTCATGAGAACTATATAAGGAGATGCATGAGCTGTTGGGAAGAACACATGAATCACCACCGAAACCCTAGCCGCCATCTTCCTGAGAGCTCTATCATGCGACTTGGTGCTAGCACACTGCTCATGGTTGTTCCTTCCACGGGCGTGTGGATCCGTAGAGGCACTCTCTGCATTGTTGCGCTTGAGGGCGATTCATGATCTTCACAAGGAGCGCATCGTTCTTTGGAGGAGGCGATCGACTTCGTGAGGGCATTTGGACGATCAACTATAACCACTACATCGACGCGCTCTACGTTGGACCAGGCTACTCCAATCCTTCTTCCGCTGCTCTGCGTGTCTGGTGGTAATGATCTGTGATCATCTACTTGCTTGGCTTCCTGGTTTGCGTGGTAGAAATTTTGATTTGTAGCTATCATAGCCTACTCGTGGCCCAACAGTGGTATCCGAGCCTTTCTGCATAGTTTTTGATCTGGATCGATCGCGTATACTTGATATGTGGTAGTAGTAGATTGGATCTATTACTAGTCAGGTCTGGTAACCTAGATCGGTTCATATAGATGGAACGATCTAGGCCCTGGTCGATAAGATCGATCGGTTTCTCGGTGGTAGTAGATGGGTTTACGAGGAGGTATGAGCTAAAAGGACCAGATGGTTTATTGCGCTTATTCACGACCACTCTGTATAACACTCCTACCGGTCAGAATTCCGCCATCAGAGTATGCCACAGTGTGTGGTCGAATCAAGGCAATGATCGGATGGTTCGAAATAGGGTTAATATGATTAATCCGATGATTTCCAAGGCTCGGATACGTGAATAAGATTCGTGTTCCGCAAAGCGGGACTGCCGTGCTGGCTAATCGTACCGCATGTTTTAGGTGGTATGTGCTCATGTCGTCCGATGGAATTGGATTCTGTGCATAACTTGTTTTTGCAGGGATTAATGTGGATAGTATGACCCATAATGGTTCATGTATGAGATGCATGTATGTATGTAATTTTCATGACCTGCGTGTCATGCTTATTACAGCCCAAGGCTGTCTATATTTTTGTATAACTTGACTGCGTGTGGACTTGTGATGCTTCTTTACTCCTTGTAATTCATTACTAGCGCTATTAGGAGTAATGGCTTAGTGGGAGTGCTTGGAGGAGTCGACCACTCGAGAACACTGGCGAACAAGATGCATGGCGATGGAGATCACCATGGAGAAGGGTCATACTATATCACAATGCAATTTGATTATCTGTGAATGCCTTTATATTCTGTTCATTTATTTCTATACATGTTTTTTGCTTTAAATGCTTTTAACATGATAGAAGTAAAATTCCCTCACATAATATTAAGTTAAATTGATGCCCTCCCAAATATCTTTGCACCATCCAAAGTCATGTATTTTAATGGTAGGTCTTGCCAAGCAGTGTCATTAACTCTACTTGACTAGATGGGTTTGTGTTAGACACTTACACGCTGGCATTGGTTTAACTTAACAAGGTTATCATAACAGTTGTGGACCTTGGGGCATAAAGGTTAGGTGCCGAAGCATAGAGATGCTGCCCAACAACAAGAGTCATATAGAGATATGATTATCAAAGATTGCTTACCATTTTCACTAGTCTTCTAGTAGTGATGCCAAAGTTTACTAGTAGATTAAATGATTATGGATCTTGAATCATTAAATGTCATAAGAGGGATATGGTATTTAGTAGGAGTATCTTTGTTAAATTGTTTAATAGAAGTTACTTTTCTTGAACATATGTCTTAATTTTGCATAATTTATGTTGTAGATCATGGCACCTACTACTGTACCTACATCCAGTTTTGCTTTACGTTCGATACTTGAAAGGGAAAAATTGAATGGAAAGAATTTTACGGATTGGTCCCGCAACCTAAGAATTGTTCTTAGGCAAGATAAAAAGGAACATGTTCTAGAAGAACCAATTCGGATGTGCCTCTGAGAGAATCTTTGTTGCTACTCTTAAAACCGCCTATAAAAATGCATGTGATGAATCCCTTGATGTTAGCTGTCTCATGCTTGCTGCGATGAACTCAGACCTTTAGAAACAGTTTGAGAATATTGAGGCCTACGATATGATCGTAGCGCTCAAAGGCATGTTTGAGACACAAGCAAGAACTGAGAGATATGAGATCTCAAAGAACTTGTTTGGGTGTAAGCTAGCTGAGGGTAGTCCGGTGAGCCCTCATGTGATCAAAATGGTTGGTTACACACGAGCTTGGAAAAACTTGGTTTTCCACTTGGCTAAGTTGGCTCTGATTTGATTCTTGCTTAGCTTCACGCAAGCTATGGGCGATTCATTTTGAACTTCCATATGAGCAGCTTAGACAAGAATGTCACGAGCGCATATGATGCTTAAGGCAATGAGATGGCGACATTAAGAAAAGCAACAGTCATATGATGATGGTGCAAAAGAGTACAAGCTTCAAAAAGAAGGCTAAGACTTGGGTCAAGAAAAGGGGCAAGGCTAAAGTTTCGGATGAGATCCAAACTAACAAGCCTAAGCCCAAGACTAAGTCTGGCCCAACTCAAGAGAATGAATGATTTTACTGCAAAGAGCTAGGCCATTGGAAGAGGCGCAAGAAATACAGGCGATCGAGAAAAGGAATGATGGGACTAAAACTTCCACTACGGTATTAATGTTATAGATGTTTTCTTGCTGACTCTTACTGTTAACTCATGGGTATTTGATATCGGATCGGTTGCTTATATCGCAATTCGATCAGAGTCTAACAAAAGTAGGAGAATTACAAAGGCGAGATGGATCTTGGCGTCGGGAATAAAGCAAGGGTTCTGCATTAGCCGTCGGGACTTTGCCATTACTTTTGCCTTGAGATTTATTATGAAATTGAATAATTGTTATTACGTTCGACCATTAGTACAAACATTATCTACGCCTCATGTTTGATGGCGGAGGGTTATAAATTCATTATTGAGAACAATGGTTGTTCTATATTTTTGAATGAAGTGTTTTATGGCTATGCACCTGTTTTGAATGGGTTGTTTATTTTAAATCTTGTTGATGCGTCATCTATAATATTAATGTGAAAAGGCTTGGCCTAATGAAGCGAATTCCACTTTCATTTGGCATTGTCATTTGGGTCACATAAGTGAAAGCATGAAAAAGCTCCATAATGATGGAACTCTAAACTCATTTGATTTGGAATAATTTGAAATATCGAGTCTTGCTGATCGGAAAGATGACCAAGACACCTTTCTTGGTCGGAGTGAAAGGCGTCCGACCGATTGGCACTCATACATCTTGATGTGTGTGGACCAATGAGCACGACAGCAAGAGGTGGTTTTCAGTACTTCATTACTTTTCACCGATGACTATAGTAGATATGGATATATCTACTTAATGAGGCACAAGTCGGAATCCTTTGAAAAGTTCAAGGAGTTCCAGAATGAGGTACAAAATCAACTTGGCAAGACAATCAAATCTTTATGATCTAATCGTGGAGGTGAGTTTTTGAGCCATGAGTTTGGTAATCATTTGAAACAATGTGGAATTGTTCCACAGCTTACACCACTGGGCACTCCACAAAGGAATGGTGTGTCCGAGCAGCGTAATAGGACCTTGTTGGACATGGTTCGATCAATGATGAGCCAATCAGGTCTGCCATTGTATTTTTGGGGTTACGCTCTAGAAACTGCCGCTTTCATTTTAAAGAAGGTACCATCTAAATCAGTAGATAAGACACCATATGAGATGTGGACTGGGAAAATTCCTAGTTTGTCTTTTCTAAGGATTTGGGGATGCGATGTCTATGTTTAACGTTTGACATCTAACAAACTCACACCCAAATCAGATAAATGCTTCTTTATAGGATATTATAGGGAAACCAAAGGATATTATTTCTACAACCAGGAAGAAGGCAAAGTTTTTGTTACCCGAAATGGTGTCTTTTTGAAGAAAGAGTTTCTTTCAAAAGGAGTCAGTGGGAGAAAGGTGCAACCCGAAGAAATTCGGGAAACATCTGAAAGTGTTTCAACTCCTACTGAACCTCTACTGGATGAACAAAATGTTGTTGAACCTGTAGATGAGGCACCAGCCCCATGTAGATCTAAAAGGCCGCGTCAATTGCCTACAAGGTATGGGCATGACGTATTATTATTAAATAATGATGAGCCTAAGACTTATGAGGAAGCGATGATGGACCCAGACTCTAAGAAATGGCTTGGAGCCATGAAATCCGAGATAGACTCCATGAGAGAAAATCAGGTTTAGAACCTGGTCGATCCACTTGATGGTGTTAAAACCATTGAGTGCAAATGGATCTATAAGAAAAAGATTGATATGGATGGAAATGTTCACATTCATAAGGCTCGACTAGTCGCAAAAGGATTTCGACAAGTTCAAGGAGTTGACTACGATGAGACTTTCTCAACGGTAGCGATGCTTAAATCTATTCGGATCATTCCAGCAATTGCTGCATATTTCGACTATGAGATATGGCAAATGGATGTCAAAACGACTTTCCTTAATGGAAACCTAGACGAGGATGTGTACATGACACAACCTGAAGGTTTTGTCGATCCAAAGAATGCTAGTAAAGTATGCAAACTTCAAAAGTCCATTTATGGGTTGAAGCAAGCATCTCGGAGTTGGAATTTACATTTTGATGAGGAGATCAAAAGGTTTGGTTTCGTCAAGAACAAAGAAGAACCTTGTGTTTACATGAAGGTTAGTGGGAGCACGCTTACTATTCTGATCTTGTATGTAGATAACATACTACTAGTCGGAAATGACATTCCTATGCTAGAATCCATTAAGTCATCATTGAAAAATAGTTTTTCCATGAAGGACCTAGGGGAGGCAGCATATATCTTGGGAATAAGGATCTATAGAGATAGATCTAAAAGGCTAATTGGATTAAGCCAGGACAAGTACATAGATAAAGTGTTGAATCAGTTCAACATACAAGATTCCAAGAGAGGATTCTTGCCCATGGCACATGGCATTAATCTTAGTAAGAATCAGTGTCCTACGACCACTGATGAGCGAGACAAAATGAGTGATATTCCATATGCTTCGGCCATTGGATCTATCATGTACGCCATGTAATGTACACGACCAGATGTATCATATGCTCTAAGTGTTACGAGCAAATACCAAGCTGATCCTGGTGAAGGTCACTAGATAGCTGTGAAAAACATTCTTAAGTACTTAAGAAGGACTAAGGATGTGTTCCTAGTTTATGGCGGTGATGAAGAGCTCGTTGTAAATGGTTACACCGATGCAAGCTTTCAAACCGACAAAGATGATTATCGTTTGCAATCTGGTTTTATATTCATTTTGAATGGAGGAGCAGTGAGCTAGAAAAGTTCCAAGCAAGAGACAGTTGTTGATTCCACGATGGAAGCCGAGTACATTGCGGCTTCTGAAGCTGCGAAAGAAGGTGTTTGGATAAGAAACTTCATGGCTGAGTTGGGTGTGGTTCTGAGTGCCTCGAGCCCAATGGATATCTATTGTGACAACAATGGAGCCATTGCGCAGGCTAAGGAGCCTAGATCCCATAAGAAGTCCAAGCATATACTCAGGCGCTATCATCTTATTCGTGAATTGGTGCATAGAGGAGATGTTAAGATATGCAAAGTGCATACGGATTTGAATGTTGCTGATCCGTTGACAAAGCCTCTCACACAGCCAAAGCATGAGGCACACACAAGAGCTATCGGTATTAGATACCTAAATGATTGACTCTAGTGCAAGTGGGAGATTGTTGGAAATATGCCCTAGAGGCAATCATAGAGATGATTATATTTCCTTATGTTCATAATATTAGATAAAATGTTATCTTGTTCCAAGAATAATATTGTTAATATTGATTATCAAGTATGTGACTTGATTGTGAAACTCTATATTTCTGCAATAATTATTCTTATACGATCCCTGGTCGGAAACATATGAGGACACATATGAATAGACTAGCATATGTATTGGTTGATGACTATGTTTCACGGGTCATATAGATATGGAGATATCAAACCAATAATATAGACACATGTTAGAGAACATGATGTTGGATTAGACCCACCTTGAGACACTATTGAGATTGTTATGATTCTATGTGTTGTTAGTTGGTCTCAAGCAATGTTGATGTATCATCCTTAGACCTGAGATCAACATGGTTTCTTATATATGTAATAGCACTCTTAGGGGTTGCCAAACGCTACACCGTAACTAATTAGTTATAAAGGTAGCTTTCGGGTATGCTATGAAACATGCAGAGGAATGTGACTGGTCGGATATGGGATTTGCCCCTCCTAACATAATAGGAGAGATGTCTCTGGGCCCCTTGCTGTGGTCGGATAAATAAAGTGCATGGCCATGCCACTAGTAGTTGAAGTGTTCGACCACGCGAAGTAATCCGACACTCGATCGAGAAAGTATTGAACAGTCCATGGATGACACAACATCTCACTTGGAGTTCAACCAGACATCGTGAGGCAAAGGGAGTAAACACGAGTAAGTCGCTTAGTTGAGCGATTCTGGATGGTCATATGGAGATCTGAGTGGTCGTAGGCTGGTCGAGCGTAGTCCAGTGGTGGTCGTAACACAGTCGTAAGGAATTACTGGTGGTCGTGACCAAATATGGCTGATGCATATAGAGATAGGACACTGGTCGTAAGTGATGAGGACCTGGTCGTAGATCATATTGCATTAAGGTTCGTTCGATATAATTTGTGTGTATTCGGGAATCGTATGTTCTACTAGGAGCCGCTACGACTCGTGATCGGAAAGGGTTTCTGAGTCACAACCGATTATGCATGAACCTACAGGGTCACACACTTAATGGGTTGGAACAAACCAGTACGAATACGATTTGACAAACGTGTTCGGATAGGATCCATCACGAGCACTATATAAGGAGATGCATGAGGCTGTTGGGAAGAACGCGTGAATCGCCACCGAAACCCTAGCCGCCATCTCCTGAGAGCTCTACCGTGCGACTTGGTGCTAGCACACCTGCGCATGGTTGTTCCTTCCTAGGCGTGTGGATACCGTAGAGGCGCTCTCGCGATTGCGCTTGAGGACGATCCGCGATCTTCACAAGGAACTGCAGACGTTGCTGAAGGAGACGATCGACTCGTGAGGACGCTGGATGATCGACTACGACCACTACATCGACGCGCTCTACATTGGACCAGGCTGCTCCAATCCTTCTTCCGCTTCTCTGCGTGTCTGGTGGTAACGATCTATGATCATCTACTTGCTTGGCTTCCTAGTTTGCATGGTAGACATTTTGATTTGTAGCTATCATAGCCTACCCGTGGCCCAACAGTGGTATCCGAGCCGGACAGACACTGTAGCGTCGCAATTAAGTGACCAAATCACGATCGTTAGGGCAAAGCAATGATTCGTTGTCGGTTTAATTACTACTGAGATTGACTGACATGTGGGCCCCAATAAATAGTAATGAAGCTCACTAACTCTTTGTTTTCTGATGAGTCCTTGACACACAGGTCCCATCACCATAAGTGCACAGTGAACACCTCGGTGGACCATGCACTGTGCTCATAGACCCTAGTCCATGCACTATTCCTATGAACCTAGTCGCTGACAGATAGGCCCCACATGTCAATAAATGATTTTGTTTAGGAATTAAAATGAAAAAGAAAATAAACACTGTGCACGTGGACCCTACCTATCATAGAGAGAATTCTCTCTCTTTTTTCTATTTTCTGGATTTTCAAATCAAACAAAATTGGAACCTTAATAACTTTTGCATAAAAACTTCAAATTGAATGATTCTTATTTCTAAATTCATCTAAAATCATGATCTACCTGAATATACACAAGTATTTGGATTTGGTTACTATTGAAATTATTTTGCCTTATTTAATTCGTTTCCAGTTCTTTTTGGAATAGACGTTGATTGCCTGAGCGAATATTTTGACGACACTTCATTATCACATTCAAAGCAACCAGAGCAAAGCAAGCACCCCCTTTGATCATGTTGATCCTAATATTTTACTTATTGTATTTCTTTTTTGCAAAATCTATTATGCATGAGTGTATGTTGATATGAAATTGCTATGTTTGGGATAGCTATAGTTGTAAATCCTATTCGATGCTTGTAACTCCTTAAAATATTGATGCCCTTACTGTTGTAACCATTAGGTTATGGGTTAGGCTATATATAATGTCAAGTTGGGAGTTTTCGAGTGCGAATATCACACAAATGCATAATAGAGTGGTAGTTTTTCCTAAAAAGATTATAAAAGGACGACATGATAAATATGAATTTGGGAGTTTTGAAAAGAAAGTCCAAAGGGGTGTACCTCTGTTATTTTGTATAAAAATAAAATAAAAAACCTAGTTTTCGACGCGAGCGAGTTATATTATATTCCGAGAAGTGTGAGAGAAGAGTCTCACAAGTAGATAGGGGGAGATTCTCACCCAGGTCAATTAAGGACCGAACGCTAGCAACTCCAATCTAAGCTTAAGTGTATAACCATATATGCCGGTATGGGACGGTCTTAGCTAATTAAGTCATCGAAAACTAGCCTTGCATATTTGGCAGGCTATAGTAGTACTGGCATGACCGGTATAGGCATGTCCGAAGGGGCTCCCTTCACTAAGGCGTTAGGAACAAAGCTTTCCGACACAACGGCGAATGCCTCACTGAGACGGGAGTGTACCCGGGTGAAGTGAGGGTATTCATTCGCCAAGCTAGTGCAAGGGGTAAGACTAGATGATGTAAAGGCTTCGACACGTACTCTAGACTGCTTACCAAAGGTAGTGAGCGGTGGTATCGACGGACGCCAAATAAACTAGAGAATTCGTGTGCTGTGAGTAAAGTTGTACACCTCTGCAGAGTGTAAATCTATTTAAATAGCCGTGCTCACTGTCATGAGTGTGCCTAGTGCAGACTTAATGGGTATAGTCTTGGTTTTCACAAAAAACGTTTCTTATTAGAAAATCAGGGAATGGTTTATGAATTATATTTGAGTTGTCTGCCATGTTTATGGCTGAAAATAAAATATTGCTCGCAGCCGAGGAGGGTTGCGAGTTGTTATTATTCATTCAATTGCTTACTTATTGTCATGTATCTATTTAACTGTTTTTTAACTCCCGTTGCAAAATACTATGTATGGTTATCGCAAACAAAACTGGCTTAAAGCAAAGTAACTTGTAGAGTAGAGCCTCATCCTTCGTTAGCCTTTCATTTATATAAATTTTGCGATACACTACAAGTCTTGTTGGGTACGCATTGTACTCAATCATGCTTACATTGTTGATTCAGAGTTTGAGGAACTAGAGGGTTCGGTGACAGGTCTATCTAGACTTTGTCTCTTGTCGGTTGCCTAAGAGTTTGGATGGGCATGCCACTGGAATTTATCTACCTTTATCACTTTCACTTCCACTGCTACTTTTACTCTGTTGATACTTATTTTTATTTGGCCGGTCGGCCTGTGAAGTAATAACTTTAACCACTTAAGTTAAGTATCTCTATTTTGATTTATTCTGTATGCATGCATGTATGGATATGAATGCCAATGTTGTGATTGTGTGTACTAGCCACTGATCATGGGACTAGTACGGTACACACAAAAGGTCTTCGGGTATTCACTGCCCAGGGGTCTGACACGTAGGTGTTTTTCGGATTATTGATTCGTGTATGCTGTCGTTTCTAATGCACGTAACGAAACCCAGCGTGCCAGGTAATTTGTAATTAAACTATAAAGTCTTTTAAATTTAAATCTCTTTCCTAAACCAAATATTTCGACTATTTCAAATTTCGTTCTCTTTTCCCAAAGGAATCGGTTCTACGAACAATACATTCAGAACAACATCATGTATGGCAACCCTAAACCCAAATATTGTTTCTATTTCGCTTTGAAGTGAGCTGTTTGTGTTATTGCGCTACTGATCTCGCATTCTTCACTTCATATTTTGTTATCTTCTCTAATTTCGAAGTGGCCTATTTGGTTTTTGACCCCAGGTAGCCACACCAAAATTTTGGTAATGCCAAAACCTAGGCAAGGTCAAAAACTGGGCAAAAAATAGTGTTTGGATCATAGCCATAACATGTTGGACCCGGGAACGAAAGATCCCGAACCCTCTGTGTTCATACACCAGTCCAGGATTTCCGGTGTACACAGTTACAAAAATGATAACATAACCATGTCTCGCATTACATTAATAGTAAATCAGAGTTCGATACAATTGGGCATGAAGCCAAATAAAAGGTTAAATAACACAGCGGAAATAAAAACAGTAGTAGTAGGCCAGAACGATCCGCCACAATAAATGCGAGGCGTAGCCTAGGCGTCGGTGTCCTCACCGTCCTGATAGTAGTCTTCTCCTGAAATTTTGTTTGCATAAAGCAAGTATGAGCACAACTACCGTGCTCGCAAGTTCACCCAATATGGGATTATAATGCATGCATAAGGTAAACAAAGGACATTGGCAGGGTTATTTTGCGTGAAGCAGCAGTTTTGGTTTAAATAATCATATTAGATTGCAAGGCCATTTTCATACAATAACTAAAATCATATTTTTAAATGACAATTGAATAATGTGGATAACCTCCAACAAAGGTGATGGATAACCTCCTATCACAAAGGCTAACCGCCCCATTTTCCCCACAGGACTAACCATCCTGAAAACATCAGTTGAAATCATTTTTAAAACCAAAAACAAGTTTAACTCAAAGTGGCTTTGCTAGCATGTCCATGACCGCGGACGCGGCTATTCAAATAGTTTTCTACTCTGCAGAGTTTGTACAGCTTTACCCACATGAGATCATTTGCTCTTTGAGTCGGCCAATCCACGCTTCCTAAGGCGTGTGACAAAGCAATTATCACAAGGCCGTTACAATGATCTACCTCAAAATACTCATGCCTGCTAAGGTTTCACTCCCATTGGACTAGCCATCCTCCGGGAGCCCCCTCTTGCGCCAGGTGGGACTATAGTCTAACCGACACCCACTCATACAAAATGGCACGAACATCTACGAGGTATCCCAAATTATTAAGCCGGTCTTGCCCAAACAAGGCGTGTGGTGGTCTGATAAGGCATAGCAAGGTGCGGCTCCAAGACCGGTCCTTAATCGACTTGGGCGTCTTTCAAATCAAACCCTGGGCTTTAATCCTAACCAGATTAAACCCGTGCATAAACCTACACCCACCATTCATCCGTTTCGCCCAAGTCCAAACCATTTTTAGTTTTGTTTGGTAAAACCAACTTTAATAAGCCTCTATGGTAAGACAATACCATATATTCAGATTTTTGAATCAATTTGGAATGGTTTGGCTAAATTCCCCCAAAATTGGTAAACATGGTCTAAGCATTTGCTAAGCGTGGGAGTTTTTACCATACTAGTTTTTCTATTGGTGACAAAGGAATGACATATCAACATTCAATATTGGCCATACAATGACAGTTGGAATATCTAAATATTTAAACAGGAATTTGAAATACTTGAATAGAAATGTGCATGCATTTAATAATTTGAAAACTGAATTTAAATAACTTTAAAATAGTGGGTGCAACATGGTCAAAGTGTAACTTTCCTTCGCTGAAGTCTTGAAATTCTAAATCTTCGGAAGAATCAAATTCTCGAATAAATAAGTAGTCTAAGCGTGAAAATACGACAAATCAATCGAAATTCAAATAAATTCAAAAAGACAAATTAAACTAAGTCCAAATAAAATAATTTTATTTTATTTAGCTATAACATAATTTTCTAAGATTTTAGCAATTGGAATAATTCAATTTGGAATTAGGGTTCAAAAGATATGAATTTTAGAATTTTAATCCTAGATTTGTAGTTTAAATTATTTCAAATTCAAGCAGACAGTTTAAACCTACTCCAAATCAAATATTTATATTTTATTTAGCTAGATATTAATTTTATAAGATTTTAGAAATTGGAAACACCTAATTTGGAGTTAAGAATCAAAATATATGAATTTTACAAGTTTTAAACTAAATCAGTAAATTAAAAGGATTTAGAATTAATTTCTAAAGGAAATTCTAATTATTGCTAATCTTGACATCAATACGAGGTTTCGGTAATTAAATAAATAAAACTAAATTCGATAGGTGGGACCCTCGTGTCATAGACACGGTCCACAAGGACTTAGTTCACAGAGATTGGGATTTAGGATTGACTCGGGTGTGCCACGCACGCGCTCACGTGGTGCTGAGTCAGCAACCACGTGGAATGACACGCATGCGCGGGCTGAGCTGGACGCTGAGGTGGCTGATGACGCGGGCTGCCACGAGGGCTTGACGGCGGCAAGTCTCGGGTGTGGGCGACCACGGCGAGTGGTGGCTCACCGGCGGCAGTGAATGTGCGCAATGGGTCGAGGAGGTTATTGCGAACTGTTGGGTACCTGACTTGGCACGGGAGGTCGACGGCGGTGGCCG
The DNA here is from genome assembly GCA_036346405.1 of Phyllostachys edulis. NCBI lineage: Eukaryota > Viridiplantae > Streptophyta > Magnoliopsida > Poales > Poaceae > Phyllostachys > Phyllostachys edulis. The sequence continues at coordinate 12,080,664 of CM070556.1, forward strand.
GATTTGGCGCCGGAGTGGAGGAAGAAGTACGGTGGTTGTCGGTGATGAAAACTGGAGGCGCTTCGGGGCGAAGAAGGGGTGCGCGAGGGAGCTCCGATGACGGGGAAGGCAGTGGTGCAGTCCACGGCGGCTAGGCGACGTCGACGGCGGCACAACTCGAGGTTTTGCCGGCGGCGGCCAAAATCCTAATCTTCAAATTGCGGCGGCGCTAGAGCTTTAGAGGAGCAGTGGGTTGGTGGCTCTGGGATGCGGTGATAAATGCGAACCCAAGGGTTCCTTTTATAGGCGCGAAGAGGCACCGGGGCGGCGAGATCGTGTGCGAGATCGTGCACGGCGGTTTCGGGCTTGGGCGCCCGCGTGCGCGAGAAGAGTGGGAGAGGGCGTGGGGTTCGTGCGGAGTGGGGTGCGAGTCTCGCTTGCACACCTGTGGGAGACGTGGGCACCTATGGTGGTAGTTAGCGAAGCTTTCGTGGGCGCGGCAATGGCGGCGTGGAGGTTGTCCGCGCGGGGACGAAGGGGGCGGGGAGAAGAAAGTGGGCGGCGGTTGGATCTGCATCGGAAGGCTGGGATGGGTCGGGCGGCGTGGGTGCATGTGAGCCGTCGGATGGGCATCCAAGGGTGGAGAGAGAGGGGAGGCGGGATCTTGCATGGGCCGAGTGGAGCAGCCGACTCGGCCATCTTGTGAGGAAGAATGGGCCAAGGATTTGCCCAAAAGCGAGTTGAGATTTTCCAATTGATTTTCTAATTAAAATAATTCTAGTAATTCATTTAAGCTTTAGAAAATAGCAAAATAATTCTAAAAATTCTAGAAAAATTCACAGAAGTTCCTAGAATTATTATGGACTTAAATAAAATAATTCCAACTCAAAGTTGGTAATAGATTTTGAATTTAAATTTGTTTTGGCTTTAAATGATTAAAAGAAAAGTTTTTAAGAAATTCAGAAAATTCACAAATTCAAATAGGTTTTAAACTTTAACCAAGTTTGAAATTTTGGGCTGTTACATAACAATTCATAGGTAATGTCGAAATTGATGTGTTTGGATTGCAGCCATGCCAAATTTTGCCAAAATTGTGAGCATGACACGTGGGTCCCGCATGACATCTATTTTTTTGCACCAAAATATGTCAACATAGGTCTTATTTTGTTGATTAAATGACAAGGAACACAACGGTTCAAATGAATCACAAATCAGACACTCGGTTTAGGAAATATGATCATTTCAAACTTGTTAATCAAACTAATCTTGTAATTAATGCACTAGTCTCTGCCAACCAACCGCCATTGTCACAGAGACTTCAATTTGCTTCGTAGAACCAAATTTTGGTGAAGGATTCGGCCGCCTGCGTGAAGCCAGCGTAACAGGAAGAAAAAGGAGGCGTGAACAAATTTTTGATGGCAACGCCAAATATTAGAACGGAACTAAACACTAGCCAAATTTTCATGGCAATACTAAAATTTTTGTTTGGCTCGTTTTAGCCCTGAACTAAACTTGCCCTTAGTCCATGATATGATAACTTTTTTGTGAGATAGAAGAGAGACAAGGAAGAGAGAGAAGAAGCTCGATACTCATTCAAGTAAAAGCCTTTGTGAGGAAACCAACACTACTACTGAGCAGACCTTTGGTCCGGGCCTAAGGGCCTCTAGTCCGATTATAGAGCGGGACTAGGAAATCGGACTAAATGTCTCACCTTTAGTCCGGGTCCCGGGCAGGGACTAAAGGTTTATTTTAGTCGGTTGGTATTACCAATGGGACAAAAAATCATTGGTGAGCCCAGGAAGTGGCCGTTTTAATCCTTGTTGGTATTACCAGCAGGGACTAAATGTTTTTTTTCCTTTTTGTTTCCATTTCAATTCATTATTGATTTTGGTTTTACAATTACATTAGGTTTTCAAATCGTATTCTTATTTGCTAATATATGTATACGCCCACATATAATTTAGTTTGGAACATTATTACACACAAATAAAGTATGAAACTATATATATTATGGAGCTATATATATGTATAATATATATATATATATGCACATAAAATTTACAACATTATTCATGCATCCTTGGTATTTACAACACAAATGTTGTCCTCCACTTAAATGTCATACAAATGTTAAGTCTGGTTTGGCTTCAATTGTTCATCGGGTTAAAGTAGAACTCGGTCTTCGGGCTTGAGGACATGCTCATTAAGAAATCTGCGATTGTCTCTTGAATTCCTTTGAGGCGGTCCATATCCAACACTGTTCCTTCAACCATATCTCCTTCAATTTGCATTAAGCGAAAGAAGTATTAATATACATAAGATTTATTTAATAGCAACAAATAAATAAAATGGATTTATTATATATACTTATTACGCACTTTCGCATCTGTAGATGGGTTCTTTTGGCATACACCATGAGGAACTCGCAAAGCGTAGTATCCACACAAATTGTTGCTGGTGGTCGCCAGTAGAACCCATCGCATGCGATATAAAAGATTACTCTCGTCATCCAGCGTGAGTGAAGCATGATAAGGTAAAGATGCGGGAGCTAGTACAACTTACATCCGATCGGTGTGGATCAGAAGTGGTGCTTTCAGATCCGGACGGTGTAGGTGAGCGAACCAAGCCCAAACCACGCCTAATAATTGGATCGTGAATTAACTATTGCGAGTTAAAGAGCAGGAATAAATATTTAAAGATCGAAGTTACCCCGGATAATGTCTATCATATCTTGGTAATCTTCTGCGGTTTTCTCAACGAGTCATAGATTAGCAAATGACCGTCGAGAGATCGAAGACAATCAATATCGAAGGAAAGCATTTGTTTATAGAGTCAACATATATATCTTTATGTTGGATTGAGTAAGTAAAGTAAAATGTGCACACGATAACAACACTCACCCAAAGTTGTAGGGAAGAGTATAAATCTTTTGTTCTTTTGGTTGATCAAGAACCTCAGGAAATTCCTCTCCGTTTGAGGTCTCCATTGATCGTAGGGAGTGTTTGGGTCCTTGAATACGATATATGGATCAATGAAACCAATGTTCTTGTCCTTTCTCGTGTGAGGTCTCTCATCATGTCTCTGCATATGTATAGACATGCTAGCTAGTGTGAGGATAATTACTTATACATATACATATGCTAGAGTGAGATTATTAAAAGAAAGAATCACGTCTGAGACAAAAGCGGTGATGAGAGATTTGTCTAGAGCGTTCATGTGGCATATTTGGTGTAACTCATTAAAGCGAACCATTATAATGTCGCCGCCGGAAGTAATGATGGTTTATAATTTTGCGCAAATATAGTCATCCGCTTTTTGCGACACGCCGCCATGTACCACTTGTTTAACAAGTACATTTGCGTCTGAAGTTCCATGAGCTTCTCGGGGTTGTATAGACTCTTGCCATATACATATTCCTTCTTCCAATGATCAACTTAGGAGCACTTTGGATGTGTGCTCCGAGCATTTGGGAAATGCTTAGACCGTTTCATGAAAAATTCATCAAGTTGATCCAAATGCACATTTCGGATATCTGTTCTAGCACGTGTTTGAACCATATTCATTCCCAATAACTAGCGGGGCACCGATTGTTGTGATTGTTCCCAGCAGTGCAACACCCTTCCGTGCTCTCTTCTCTTTCTTCTTCGCCTCCTCAATTGACTTGGTGAGAGTGCGGTCATAGTCCGATAGTGGCGAATCCTTACGAGCATGGCGTAACTTTTTACGGTGGCGTCCACCCTTTGCCTTAGAACTTCGGACGTCTGAAGAAGTCACGGCTTCTCGAGGTTTCGCCGCTTCACTTTTAGCCTTGACTTTCGCAAGAAATCACATCTGTTTTCTTTGAAGCATCTATTTCTCGGCGATCTTCTCATAGGAAAGTTTAAATGCGTCTTAGAAATAGCTGGTGTTCTCCTGAGCTTTCTTCTTGGCGGTGGGGCGACGCTTGCTTGTGGGTGCGCCTCTTCTTTGGCGATGGGGCGGTGGCGGCGTTGGAGCCCGCCGTGGAGGCGATGGGCGGCGGTGTCGGCGTTGGAGCCCGCCGTGGAAGCGATGGGCGGCGATGGCGGCGTTGGAGCCCGCCGTGGAAGCGATGGGGCGATGGCGGCGTTGGAGCCCGCCAGGGGCGATAGGGCGGCGGTGTCGGCGTTGGAGCCCGCCGTGGAGGCGATGGGGCGGTGGGGATGCGGCCGTGTCTTCCACTTCATTGTCATCGCCCGCAACTTTGTGACGGTGGTGAATGGATAATTGGACTTAGGTTGGGGAGGTTACTGCTTTGTGAAAACAACGTGGTATGAGTAAACCGTTATTTAAGCCAATACATAATTAGTGAAAAAATGTTTCGTTCACTTTCATCCGCACCTAGGGTTAGGTTGTTGAGGAGGAGGAGGTGGCGCCCTAGGAATAATGATATAGCGCTTGCGCCAACATATGAATGTCTTCTCCGCTTCTCCTAAAGTCTTCTCCCCATCACCTCCTTCAATGTCAAGAGGCACATTGCTATTACCTTTCACAACTCTATCCACCGAGGCGCTAGCATATCCGGGAGGTATTAATGCCCCATGGCATCTTGGTGTCTTCGTAGGGTCGTCTGAGATACAACACCGATAGCCACCATGGTGTGGCATTCCCCTCTGGAATGTGCAGCTCACATGTCGTGAGAGGATCGGTGATGTCATCCACGGGAAGCCTTGACCTGCGTCATCTTGAATCATCGGCACCTTCGTGGAAGCGCAACTGCTTTTCAACTGATTAGGGGGGCTGATGTTGACTCCCGGCTCTGATGCAGTTTGCCTTTGGATGGAACTTACTGCTATCTGCACTTGCCTTTTGATTTCCTCATTCATTTTGGCTTCAAGTGCTTTTCTCGCTCTACTGCTTCACGAGCCACTTCCCGTGACTCAAGAACCATTTCCTCCATCCTGCGCATCCGCTCTGCCTCCTCGTACTTCTTTCTCTGGCGGCTTCTATAGGTGGCTTTGTCTTTAGGGAAGGCATGCTCCCGACACCTCCCCATAGCCTCTTGTTCGCCCACCGTGTTGATACTCTCCGGGCGTATGTCGGCTCATCCTTATCTCTGTTAATTTGCCACGCCACTCTCGGCCAAGCCTCGAGCATAAGCAAATCTTTTTCTGCTCTTTGGAGTTTTCGCCATACACTATCTTTCCAGGTCTCTAGGTCGAGGCTTCCCCATGACCGAAAAACCAATACTTGGCGCTCGGGCCGGTTGGTTGATTACGGTTCGATCCTTGGCAAGAATCTCCGTTCCATTCTTTCCCACTTAGGAATGGCACTCAGTAGCCACCGATCCCAAGTGATGGTGGTATTGCTTTTGTCGGGCATTCTGTTGGTTCCTTCTCACCGTGCCTCACCCTCTTCCGATGTCTTGGCTGCATACAAACTCATCCCAAAACGGCCTCAACAGCGTAGGCCTTAGTGTTGAAATCTGGCGTCGGTTCTTCTTGATAAATGTGTTGTACAATTTCTTCTTCCAACACTTTGGAATTGTGTGGCCATCTTCTTCATAGCCAGTTCCTAACTCTCTCCTTCAAAGCTTCATCTTACGTATCGGTAGCGAAATGTTGAAGGACATCTTGCCAAACTAGTGCCTTGTCACGATCGAGACAAAACTAATATGAGGAGCAACTTTCTTTTGCTTCCATTCACGAGCATTGATCGGGATCTGTCCCTTACAAGGTACCCACGATGGGTGACAAATTTACGTGCATGTGGTCCAAGTACTTTGCTGTATCCTCCTCGAATTCGAGAGAATGAACCGACCCTCCAACGGCTTCTTGGACCTCGTACATTTCTACTCTTCCCGTTGTTGTCGTCGATCCGAGGGCTACGAATGTAGAAACACAAAGATTTAAATAAATATATTTATCGACAAATGAAATTATTCGAATTTCATGTATACATAAGAGATTGTAGATAGACCTCGCTTGACATTGTCTTGCTCATCTTCATAATCGGCAAAATCTCGACTCCGTCATCTACTTCTTGATTGTTGTCATCACCTTGAATTGGGCACCTTGTAAGGCGTCATTGTTGATAATATCCATCATGGCATCGTCCATGTTGTCATTCGGTCGGCCATTTCGCAAATATATGTGTAGGGCGTTAGAGCGGTTCGTGATCGGTAGGGGTGGATAACGAGTGACTCGGCTCGGCTCGGCTCGACTCGTTAAGGCTCGTTAAGAAAACGAGCTCGGCTCGGCTCGGCTCGTTAAGATAACAAGCAAAAACCCAGGCTCAGCTCGGCTCGGCTCGTTAAAAACTCGAACTCGACTCGTTAGGCTCGTTAGGCTCGTTAGCGATAAACATGGTGAACATCTTAAAATTTCATGAAATTTTCAGAAAGCAAATGTAAAGAACAATCATTGACCACCCAAACATGCCTTATTCAACCAAACACATGCATGGCAATTCATGAGAGCAAGTGTTCTTTGAACTAAACCCAAAAATAAATGATTATAGATGCCATGAACATCCATGCAGTGTCCATATCACAAATCATCATCACAAGTTCACAAATCACAATCATCGATAAACATTTATAGCATTCATAAATCATATCCATGCAGTCCATATCACAAATCATGCAACATGCATGCAAATCCATACATAACCATTGCCATTTTGAGTACTATTTTTATCAATGATCTCAACCCTTTCTCTGGAGATATCGATATGGTTGATAACCATCGGCTTCAAGACAATCTAGAATGTCAAGAGAATACCGTTCATAAAAGGTGGCAAAGCGCCCACTAGAGCTTAATCTTAGAAGTGAATCGAAGCGAGCTTAACGAGTTAACCGAAGTTACTCGCGAGCCAGACTCGGCTTCGGCTCGTTAACAAAATGAGTTTTTCTTTGGCTCGGCTCGGCTCGTTAAGGGACCGAGTTCGAGTCGAGTCGAGCCGAGCCCTTAACGAGCCGAAATGCTCGCGAGTTTCGGCTTTTTTTCCACCCCTAGTGATCGGGTTATGATTTCGCATCAAGTGGCGTGCGGTTCGTGACATGCATCGACAAAAGAAAACAACATATACATTCAATTAAATCACTCTGCAAAAATGATTTCTCGGCTCGATGGCGGTCACAAAAGAGGGCTCGCCACGGGGTTAGTCTTTGTGTAAATCGTCTATACCACATTGCCACCGAACAAAGCCTAATTGGTTCTAGCAAGGAGACAAAGTAGCAAAAACTCTAATGTGACGTTAATTACCGTGTTACTCGATCGCACATCTAGCTTGTACCCTAAACACTCTCGATGGTGACTCCAAGCCTATCTAAGTAAACAAAGTTTTGCTCCTTTGACCATGGTTTGAGTGACTCTTCATGGTGCAAGTTGACATCTAATTAAGGATACTTGACCTCGAGATAAACTTTTAGAAACAACGTAAACCTCTTGACCTCTGAGCTCACCGGCGTGGAGGGAGTCTTGACTCGGCGGTGGTGGCCAGGCTTCTTGCCAAGTGAGTGGCCGGATCCGGCTGAAGGAGGGAGGAGCCGGGCGAGCTGGAGGGCGGAGGAGGAGCCGGGCGAGCTGGAGGCGGAGGGAGGAGCCGAGTGGAGGTGGTGGCGGGAGTGGGGCGCCACGGAGGAAGGCGAGGAGACGAGGCGCGAGGAGACTAAGGGGTGGAAGAAGGGAAGAAGCCATTGTTGCTTAAATCTTGAGGGACCTTTAGTCCGGCGGTATACCAACCGGACTAAAGACCTTTAGTCCGGGTGGTAATACCGCCGGGACTAAAAAGCTGAACCTTTAGTCCGGGTGGTGCCACGGCCGGGACTAAAGGTTTTTGTGAGGACATATTTTCCAGAGAACCTTTAGTCCCGGGCTGTGTGACCTTTAGTCCCGGGCGGTAATACGGACCGGGACTAAAGGTATTCAGTTCCCGCCACAGTTTTCACAGTTTGGGTTTTGTATTAAGTTTATTTGTATAAATATGCTAATTCTTGTTAAATGCATAGTAAATTAAATACTAGGCATAAATTTTTTTTAAAATAATAGTTGCATTTTCTTTTATCTTATTGACATTTCAAACGACTTTTATAGTGACCACAAGCTAGGAAGTGAAGAGCCAACTATAAACAAAATGAAGGGCTCAAACCACAAGCTGGGAATTTCATTTGAAGGCATAAATACTTGCTAAAAAATTTCAAGTCATTTTTACACGGTGGAGAAGACATGCTTCACAGAGGTACATGTGTCCTTTTATCGAATAGGAATTTCATTTGAAGCGATAAAAACAAGAAAAATATGATAGAAACATCTGAAGTTACAATTATTACATAAAATCTCTAATACACACTATTTATTAAACATCACTATATATCAAGCGGGCACGATGGTGAACTTCTTCTTGACGTATGACCCTTGGTTATGATCATGCCGTAACCATGGAGTGTCCTCGGCATTTAGCAGATGCTTGGGTCTTTGGTCACTTGAAGGCGGGATTCGGTCATCCCTTTCATAATCTTGACTTGTCGACTTGTCCTCAATTCCCACGATGTTTCTTTTCCTGAAAGAACTATGTGGCGTTTTAGCTCATTGGTTGATTTGTCGTTTTTCCCTCTCTTGGGTTTTGTAGACATGTCTTTCACATAGAACACGATTCACATCGCCACAAGGACGAATGGTTCGTCTTTGTACCCAATATTGTTGAGGTCCTTGTTGTCATTCCATACTCCTTGTCATTGTTACCCGCCTCGGTCATCTTCACCCATTAGCCTTTGGAACAAAGGGACTTTAAAATTAGGTCGTAGTCTAGTTCCCAAATCTCCTCTATGCGGCCATAATATGTTTGCCTCTTTCCATTTGGGTGCATGGTATCTCTGCGGACACCCTTGCTTTTGGTTCGTGCTCCTTTTATCTTGGGCTACGGTGTAAAATGTATTTCCATTTATCTCGTACCCTTTATGCGTGAGGATGTGCCACGATGGTTGCCTAGCCAACAAATCTGATTGCTCATCAATATTGTCATCACCACGACATTCTTTTCGCAACCAACCGCTGAAAGTTTCCATGTGATGGCGCCTAATCCAAGCTTCATTCTTCCTCGAAGCGGGATCGTAGGAACTCCTTGTGTACCTCGACATACGGCTCCACCACGGAGGAGTTTTGAAGAAGCTGTGTAGTGCGCTTTATTGAAATAATCGTCCCCGTCATCGATATATGTTTTCTTCCCTAGTGTTCCCTTTCCACTAAGTCTCCCCTCGTGTCGCGATTCAGAACACCAATCGGGTCAAGGTCGGGAATGAAGTCAACCTGAGAACTCAATGACCTCCTCGTCCCGTAGCCCTTGGCGATGCTTCCTTCGCCGAAAGCACGTTGGTGAACATATTTCTTCAGGACTCCATGAACCTCTCAAAGGGGAACATGTTGTGTAGGAACACAGACCGAGAATATTAATCTCCTTGACCAGTGAACTAGGAGGTGTGTCATGATATTAAAGAAGGATGGAGGAACACCAACTCAAAGTCGACAAGACATTGAACCACATCATTCGTAGAGTAGCTAGTTCCATTGGATTGATTGCCTTCGAGAAATTGCATTGAGGAATGCACATAGCTTCACGGTGGCAGACGTACATGTGGAGGTAGAATTCCTCTTAAAGCAACCGGAAGCAATTGCGTCATAAGCACGTGGCGATCATGGGACTTTAAGTGTAGGAATTTCTTCTCGGCACATTTATTATCGCTTTATATTGGAGGAGAATCCAGATGGGACCTTGATCTTTGTTTAGGCATTCAAACATGCTTTCCTTCTCTTCTTTGCTAAGAGTGAAGCTAGCGAGGTCTTAAGTAATGGCGTCCATCGTCATCTTCTTTGGATCTGAGTTGTCTCGTTCTTTCATCTTGTTGCAAGTCTGTCGTGCTTCAAGTGAATCCTTAGACTTTCCATACACATCCATGAATCCTAGCGAGTTCACACAAAGATTCTTTGTCGGTGCATCACGTCGATCGCGTTGCGGACCTCTAGGACTTGCCAATAGGGTAGCTCCCAAAATATGGACTTCTTCTTCCACATGGGTGCGTGTCCCTTAGCATCTTCGAACAGGTTATTTGCCTTGTCCCTTTCCAAAGACTACTTGCACATCCTTGACCATATCAAGTACATCCTCCCGATTCGGTTCGCGAGGCTTGGTTCGTGTTACGCCTTACCGTTAAAATGCTTGCCTTTCTTTCTTAGTTGGTGATTCATAGGAAGAAAGCAGCGATGGCCAAGGTACACGACCTTTCGACATTTTTCAAATATACACTTGTCAATGTCATCAAAACATTGTGTGCATGCATTATATCCCTTGTTTATGCGTCTCGAAAGATTACTTAGAGCAGCCAATCATTGATTATTACGAACAACAATGCTCATGGTCGAAGTGTTCTGTTTGTACTCATCCCACACACGTACACTGGTTTGCTCCATAAGCAGGAGTTCCTCAACTAATGGCCTCAGGTAGACATCGATGTCGTTGCCAGGTTGCCTCGGGCCTTGGATGAGCACCGGCATCATAATGAACTTCCGCTTCATGCATAACCATGGAGGAAGGTTGTAGATACATAGAGTAACAGGCCAAGTGCTATGACTAGTGCTCTGGTCCCCAAAAGGATTCATACCATCCGTACTTAAAGCGAACCTTAGGTTTCTTCGTCATCTGCAAACTCCGGAATTCTCATCTATTGCTCTCCTTTGGGACCCATCGCCAGGTGTCTCAACATGTTGTCTACCTTACGGTCTTCTTTGTGCCATCGCGACAACTTTGCATGGTCCTTGTTTATGAGCAGACGTTTCAGGCGTGGTATTATAGGAGCATACCACATAACCTTGGCAGGGATTTTCTTCCTGGGACGTTCTTCGCCCTCAACATCGCCAGGGTCATCTCGCCTGATCTTATACCGCGACGCTTTGCATACGGGGCATTCATCCAAATTCTCGTAGTCCTTGCCACGATCTGAGGATGCGATCATTAGGACATGCATGTATCTTCCGGATTTCTAATCCCAAAGGCGACGACTGTTTTGCTTCGTGCGTAGTGGCGGGCAATTCGTTAGGCCGGAAGCATCTTTTTTGGATCTTGATAATTGCCCAAATGCCTTGTCGGATACACCATTACATGCCTTCCATTGTAGCAACTCGATGTTGTACCCAACTTTTTGCCCATCTTCTACGGACGGGTATAGTAATTTCTTGTGATCCTCTAGCATGCGGTCAAACTTAGCCTTCTCCTTTTCACTTTCGCAATCTCTTTGTGCATCACGAATGACATCACCAAGAGCATCATCTTGGCGAGTGTGTCTTACGCTTTGCCTCTTCTTGACTTCGCCCATTGCGGTATCATCGAAGTCACCGTATTGAGCAATAATGTCGTTAGGGTCCAATTGTTCTTCTTCACCTTCTTCCATTATAACCTGGTTTCTCCGTGCTTGGTCCAACAAATATAGTTTGGCATGAAACCCGACTTCAACAAGTGTGAGTGAAGACTCCTTGAGCGAATATTCCTTCAAATTCTTACAGGGCACATGGACAAAGACATGAAACCATCCCGCTTGTTTGCCTCGGCCACTCTTAAGAAATAATGCACGCCATCAATGAACTCTTTGAGCGGCGATCGGCATTGTACATCCAATGGCGTGTCATCGTCTGCATTATATGACATATCACATAATTAAATTTCAAGTTTCAAATTTTTCCCGGATAGTACACATGATAGAGAGGCTACCCAAAATTTTTAGAATTTTTGAAATTAAGATGAATTTATTTTGAATTTTCAAAGAATCAGTACTATTTGACGTTTGCACTAGGAGCTTTGCCTTGCGGCGTATGGAGTGTCCCGGCGGCGACGGCAGCGTTCGACTCTGTGATTTAACGCTAAACAGTAAGCTTAAGGAGAAGGGACATCAAGTTAAATGATAATTAATAATTAACTAAATTGCCCAAAGTCATTAAGGGTGAATGACCCTAGGTCAACAATCAATCCAAAAGGCAAACAATAACTAAGTGATTAAGCTAATTAAGAGATTAACTAATTACTTAATAATTAAATATTAAACTTATTTATTAAAACAAAATTAATATTTATTATTTTTACCCAAGAGGTTGGATCTGATAAGATAAGACTTATCTCATCAAACACCCTCAAAGCTTAACCTAACTAACACATGTAAAAGTCATTTTCATTTATTTAAATAATTATTAAATAAGGTGAAAAATAAAAGTCTTCAGATTGATCCCAAAATTTTTGTACAGATAGTTCATAGCCTAATTAGATGGCAAAACAATTTTCAGAATTTTTGGATCATTAATTTAGCCTACAAAATTCATGGAATAATAATTAAATAAATAAGCATAAAATAGGTATAAATTCAACTTTGTCCAAATAGTCTTAAAATTTTTATATGGACTGTTCACAGTGTAACTTAGTGGAAAAACAAATTTCATGATTTTTGGAAATTTATTGTGGCCTACAAAAATCATGAAAGTTCCATTTATGAATTAATTGGCAATTTTATAACATATAAAAATTATTCAAATTTCACATTTCATATTTTTCATAATGGACGGCAGGGTTAGCATCAGGAGCTTACATGAACACGCCGGTGAATACGGTTGAGTGAATGAGCGGCTCCATGGTGGTGGCAATGGCGGCAATGGCGTGTCCCGGCGGCGGCAGCGGCGTTCCGGCTCTGTGACAAACGCCAAGCAGAGTTTAAATAGAAGGTACATTTAGTCGGTTGGTGTTACTGCCGGGACTAAATATCAACCTTTAGTCGGTTGGTACTACAATCCGGGACTAAAGATTTAGTCCCGGATTGTAGTACCAGCAGGGACTAAAGGTTGACATTTAGTCGGTTGGTAACACCAACCGACTAAATGTCCCTCTACAAAAGCTCGCCACCGAGCCGTTAGGCGGGGACTTTAGTCGGTTGGTGTTACCAACCGACTAAAGATCTTTGGTCCCGGACGCAATTTTCTCCGAGACTATTGCCCATTTGGCAGTTCGACCAAAGGTCTGTTCTGTAGTAGTGCAAGTCTTTAGTATTAAGTAGATTATGTACTGGGGAGCTTGATTCCAAAATTGCGGGCCCATCTCTCTCCCTACCACATCATTCATTGGGGAGCTAATTAATTATCGGTACTCTCTTTGTTCTTTTTTACTTGATGTCATAAAATCCGTGTCGTCAAACTTTCTAAAGTTTGATTGCCAATAGATTTAAAACTATCTAGATTGACTATATGAAAATTACATCATGAAATTTGTCACTAAAAATACTTTCATAATATTACAATTTTACCGATATATTTTAATATAAAGTCATAAAAATTAACGACCAAAGTTACATCTTGGAGATAGTAAAAAATCAAAGACGTCACGTGAAAAAGAACAAAAAAGAACTTAGAAAGTAATTCAGTGTGTGGCCTTTTAGTAACGAGCTTTAGTATCAAATCATCGGGGTAATTGTTTCTAAAATCCCACCTTATCGCTCTCTCTTGTACTAAGGTTTAGTAACAAACCGTTGGGAGTACTCTAGATCTCACGTAGTGTCCACAAAGCAGCAGGCGAAAAGGCATTTTGTGTTCCCTGGTTGGGTAAGTGTTAGTACGTGTTAGTAGTTTCAAAGATCCGGCTAGGCCAGTTGGCGCCGTCAGGCTAGCTAGTAGCTAGCCAGGGGCACACATGCATCGGGGTGGGATTTCAGGGTGCGTTTGGATGGATATATGAGTTGGTACTGGATGTGATGGTTTGGGCAATGGATTGGTTCGTGTTTGGTTGGACGAATGAAACCAAACCGTTTGAGACGAGCTGGTTCATATTCAAGAAATATTTCACGTTGATGTTGTACCAACACGTTTATGGAATTTGGCTGAACCACGCAGTACAGGCTCGTCCATCGTGTGCATGGCTCGCGTGCGCTGGCGGGGGGAGGCGCTGGCATCGAGGCCCGACAATGATCGCGGGCGCCTGACGGCGACATCGGTGGCGGTGGCGCGAGCAGTGTAAGTGGAGCCAGCGTTGCGAGGTGGCTTTGACGGCGATATCATCGGCGATCGGTGTGCGCGAGCGATGTAAGCGAGCCCGGAGTTGTGCTGTGGCTGACGGTGGAGAGGCGATGGCTCAGCCAGATCTGGTCGGCCGAAGGAAGAGGGGAGAGGAGAGGAAGAGGATCTGGCTGGTTCGGTTTGCTGGAGGAAGGAATGGGGGAGAGGAGAGAAGAAAGAAACGAGGAAGAAGAAGAGAGAAAGGGGAAGCTGTCGGCGGAGAAAAGAAAGAAGGAGAAAAGAAAGGAAGGAAAGGAGGAAAAAAAGGAGAAAGGAAGAAAAGAAAAGGGAAAAAAAGAAAAGAAAAGGGAGGAATGAAGAAAAGAAAATTGTGGATCGTCCTCGTTCATCAAACCAAACATCATCTTGAACCATCTAGGATCATTCTATTCAAGCAACCAAACAAAATATTGTATCATCTAATCCCACCAACCAAACACCAAACTTGCATTATCTCATCCATCATGTACCATCTCATCCCATTTACCTTGGTTCACCCAACCAAACGCACCCTAACTGGCAAGAGACGAACAGACAGGCGTGGAACGTGGGCATGCACCTGCGCGCGATGAGTCCTTGTCATACTACACGTGTAAGATTTTCTGCGAGAGCAGCGGTCGTATACAGTTAGACCATCCAACTAGAGGTGGCAAAATAGGGCACAACACGTGGGCCCGACCCAGGCGCTTGAGTCATCACCCTCGGTCTAGTGGGTCGGTCCAGCACATATAGTACCATGTCCGGTATGGTCTAGCCTAGGCATGGCACAACCCATTAGGATCATTTTTTTTAAATATTTATACGATTTTCCGTGCTAGCCTGCCCATTTGAACACCACTGCATCGAACTGCCAATCATCGGCTGGTTTCTTCAACGTACGTATGGAGCAAACGCGTGCCCAAGCTAGCTAGCTAGCCGCAGTACGGTCAAGGAACTTAATTACGATCGATGCGTGTCGTCGACGTTTGACCGTATGTGCAGCGGAAATTGCCCCCGTGCATGCGCAATATCGCACGAAGGAGCGTGGCGATCGACGTATCGAACGGGAAAGTGGCATGCGCATCCCTCCTGACCCCTCTCACGGGAAAGCTCAACTACAGCCAAGGAGTAAGGAAGTTGATATATGTAGTTAATGTCCTCATCACCTAAACACCTTGTATTTTAATTTCTATCCATCTGTCCTAGTTGAAATATTACTATGTGACCATAAATAGTCAGTCCACTAGTATTCACCTAGATAGCTAGCTCCCCGCCGGCCTGAACTATGGGGGGCTGGCCTAGAAGCGTAGCATGTTTTGCTGCCTCCTGCCTCGTCGTCTCCGCCATGGCCTGCTTGTCGTTTGTACGTGGCCACCGTGCTGCCGCCGCGGCAACGCCGGCGACGGTCCACGTCGGGGTGATACTCGACCTGGCGACGGGGTTGGGGAAGAAGAGCCTCCTGAGCATGGAGATGGCGTTGGAGGACTTGTACGCCGCGCACCCCGACTATACCACCCGGGTGAAGCTGCTCGTCAGGGACTCCAACCGCGACGTCGTCACTGCGGCCTCTGCAGGTACCGACCACGCGTACCAAGTTTCGTCTCAATGGATATATACAATAACTTTCATCTTTTTTTCGATTACAAGTCGCACGCACGCGCACACACCACCACATACTTACAACGCATACATACACAGGGGAGTGCACGTCTAGAATGCCAGAAGTTGAGAATACATTCGTGGCCTCACAAAATCCTACTAATGGGTACTTATGTATGCGTAAAAGTGGACAAAAGATAAGAAAGGAACTAGACATTTAAGGAAAGTTTGAATGCGATTTCATAACGTATCTGAATTCCTAGCTAGTGTGCTCAGTAATCACTATGACTCAGTTTCTTATACCAACCGCAGCGTAATAACGTATCTGAATTCCAGTGTGTTCACTGTAACTTGGTTTCTTATACCAACCGTTATATAGTCCTTTCTAGCTGACAACCAAAGAGTTCGATTTCCGATAACGACAGATGGGTTATTTCTATACGTTATTTTTACGGTTATTGGTTCTGATAAGAAACCTACCAAAAGAAAACTAGGATTAACTGAGCATTTGGATTAGTTATAACGAAAGGCGTTTGGATAGATACTATAGTAAACACCGCAAGACGCATGCAAGAAAACATACAACTAAAAATATAAAATACGTGTTTCGTAGAACATGCTTTGAGGTTTGACAAACGTAAAAGCACGCAAGTACGCTTTGACAATGGGGACACACTCTAGTCTCTCAAAAAGCGCAGCTCGTATCCCCACTTCCTGTCTCGCGATGGCGACTTCCTGGAGGAGCGATGTCGGCGGCTTGCGGAAGCGGCGGCGGCGGCAGTTCGCGGGAGACCGGAGCGGCGGCTTGCGAAGGCCGCGCCTCTTCGTGCTCGTTTGCATGGTCCGTTTCCCCACATCCCTTAGATCAGTTCATCGCATTGTTCCATAGGAAAACTTCCTTCAAATATATCAGATACTGTGCTAACTCAGTCTCATCTTTTGGTGTCAGAACTCAGAACCGCCTACTTAATTTATTCAGGATAGTGATTTCCAATTAAAAATGAATTTTTTAGCACACCTAGATGCATGGCGCCAAGGTTCCAGGGCTTTCTTCTTCTTTTTTCTTTCGGGAGGCAAAGACAAGATTCCGGGGAGAGAGATATATCATATGTGCATGTCTATTTTATCCTGCTTGCAGGTTGCAACCACTGAATATGGCGACTTGAGGAAATAAAAGGCTATCTTGTCGAATTTATCTTCTTCCCGTGCATCACAGTTCGCATAGATGCGAATCTTAAACACAACGCTAATCCATGTATGCATAAATTAAGATCATGGTTAACTAAAGACAGCTAATAAAGCCAACTTATGCTGATTCTTTAATTAGGACATGTCTGTGCGTGAGTGTTCAGCCTTTTTGGTTGGAGATGGAGTTTTTAATTTGTTTGTCTAGTGACTAGTGATGGGGGCATGGGTTTTTTATATGTATGTTAGCCTCACGTTTCATGTATTGGTGGACAATGTCATTATTTCTTCTTTTTTTATTTGAAACTGGCAGGAGAGCTGTATTTTAGATTAATAAAGCAGATCAAAAAACAAGATTTCTAGGGCCAAGACCCTGATAAACGATTTAAACTCTAATTACAGAGGTATTAATTGCTCCCAACAATTTCACCCTACGAGGGTCCAAGCTCTTCCTTCTTCCTTGATCTTAGTGACCAGCTCCATGGGCGAGGAGAAATGTCGGTTGAAAATTTTGGCATTGCGCTCTATCCAGATCTCCCATGTGATTAGGATGACCATCGTAGTCGTTGCCCTTCTCGGCAGATGGCCAGTGTGGCAAATTGTTCTCCACCATTCCTCGGTGCCGTGACAGACCGGCCAGTAGAGTGGTCTAAGCGGTGCACAGCCCACCCAATCTGCCATAGATTGCCAAACTCGACGAGAGTACCTGCACTCCACCAAAAGGAGCACGACAAATTCTGGGGCCTATCTGCAGAGGGGGCAAAGGGCTGATTGGCCACCACACTTGTAGTATGTCGAGGTCAGTGCATTTTGAATTGCTAGTCATCTGTTGTTTGCATTTAGGTGGCGACAAGGTTTTCCAGATGAGACTTTTAAACTCCTGTTGATGACAAGATTTGGCATCTATATTGGTCATTGTAGTGCTGATTGGTTCAATGGTAAGAACCTAAAACTACCGCTGATTCAACTAATATTTTCTTTCGAATCGGAAGGCAGAATGGCTTCAAAGACCTCCTGGAAGGTCCTGGCTTCAAAATCCACCCGAGAGGTCCTGGACTACCTCTTCAAAGACCTCCTTGGAGGTCCTAGGAGACATCCTGGACGATCTTGGACAACCTCTACAAAGACCACTAGTACTGGAAGACCTCCTCGCTATAGTACTAGAAGATCTCCTCGCCACAGTACTGGGAAACCACCTTGCTATAGTACCTTGGTGAACAGTACTCGGAGCAACAGTACTTCGGAAGACCTCCTCGGTGAACAGTACTTGGAGCTACAGTACTTTAGAAGACCTCCTCGCTACAGCACCTCGGTGAACAGCCTGAGAGGTCCTGGATGATCTCCTCAAAAAACCTCCTAAGAGGTCCTGGACAGCCTCTCCAAAGACCTCCTGGGAGGTCCTAGAGGACGCTTTGGGTGATCCTTGAAAATATCAACAAAGACCTCTTAAGAGGATCTGGAGGGTGGTCTTTGCAAAATGACCAAAAGGGTGGTCTTCACAAAACAGGAGGTCGTGGCTCAAAAGGGTGGTTTTTGCAAAACATCCCAGAGGTGGTCTTTGCAAAGTAGTAGGTCGTGAGGACAAGGAAAAGCGAGGCCAGGATCTCCCCAGGAGCGTTCACGTGGCTTCATTAGAGCCGCCCAAGACCTCCCTAGGGACACTTGCGCGCCTTCATCAGAGCCGCCCAGGACCTCCTCAAAGGCGCTCACATGGCTTCATCAGGGCCGCCCGAGACCTCCCTAGGAGCGCTCGCGCACCTTCATCAGGACCGCACAGGACCTCTTCACGGGAGCTCACGTGGCTTCATCAAGGCCATCCGAGACCTCCCCAGGGACACGTTCACGTGGCTTCATCAAAGCCGTTCAAAAACCTCCTCAGGATCGCTCGCGCGCCTTCATCAGGGCCGCTCAAGACTTCCTCAGGAGCACTACGCGGCTTCATCAGGGCCGTCCAGGACTTCCTCAATGGCGCTCACGTGGTTTCATCATGGCCGCCCAAGATCTCCCTAGGAGCACTTGCGCGCCTTCATTAGAGCCGCCTAGGACCTCTTCACGGGAGCTCATGTGGCTTCATCAAGGCCATCCGAGACATCCCCAGGGACACTCGCGCGCCTTCATCAGAGCCGCCTAGGACCTTCTCAAGGGCACTCACATGGCTTCATCAAAGCCGTTCAAGACCTCCCCAGGAGCGCTCGCACGCCTTCATCAGGGCCGTTCAAGACTTCCTCAGGAGCACTACGCGGCTTCATCAGGGCTGTCTAGGACTTCCTCAGGAGCGTTCGCGTGCCTTCATCAGGGCCATCCAAGACCTCCTCAGGAGCGCTACGTGGCTTCATCAGGGTCGTCCAGGACCTCCTCAGGAGCACTTGCGCTCCTCCATTAGGACCGCTCAGGACGTCCTCGGGAATGCTACGCGGCTTCATCAGGGCCGTCTATGACCTCCTTAGGAGCACTTGCGCACCTCCATTAGGACCGCTCAGGACCTCCTCGGGGATGCTACGCAGCTTCATCAGGACCATTCAAGATCTCCGCAAGAGCGCTACGCGGCTTCATCAAGGCCGTTCAGGATCTCCCCGGGAGTATTACGTGGCTCCATCAGAGCTGCCCAAGACCTCCTTAGGAGCACTTTGCGGCTTCATCAGGATCGCTCAGGATTTCATCAAGGGCGTCCACGCGTTTTCATCAGGGCCGTCCAAGATCTCCTCAGGAGCGTTACGTGGCTTCATCAGAGCCGTCCAAGACCTCCTCAGGAGTGTTCACGTACTTTCATCAGAGCCATCCAAGATCTCCTCAGGAGTACTATGCGGTTTCATTAGGGTCGTTCAAGACCTCTTCCAGAGATCCCGCGCGGTTTTCATCAGGACTTTCCGCAAAGGCCTCAGGACCTCCCACGAAGACTTCATCAAGGAAACTTGCGTGTCTAAATAGGAAAGATTTTTTAGTTATGGAAAGCCTAGAAATCAGATGGTAAAACTGAATCATATCTATAAATCTTGTTCGGTTTAGGAGTCCTGATCTCTTACAGCTAAGACCTGCTGCCCTTTAAATAGAAGAGGGTCATGGCCAATTGAAATCATCACCAATCTATCAGTACAATTTGCATCTACTATTTTTTCTACCATAGCTTCCCTGTAGTCCCGTCTTCTTTTCCATCCTTTCTGCTTCCCTGGCCAGGTCCAAGGACCTTGTCAGGACATCGCCGCCGTCTCAACACCACGACTAGCTCCGCCTAGGTGTTGTGCATTGTGGTTCTTCGTCGTAATTGGCGAATTATCCCCTTTGCTGGTTTGCTCGAAAACTAGTCGTGTGCTTCCACATAAGTGAAGCAATCTGGTCATCTGCGATCTTGTGTGTTGATTTTTGGCATCAACAACTCCATTGTCGTTGATCCTAGAAATTGCAAAGCGTAAGCTGATTGTTGCTAAGTATTCAGCCTTTAATGATTGTTTCCAGGTGATCTCATCCGAGTCCGATGGGTCTAGGGTGATTTGGTGGACTCTTTCCCAGAGTCGTAGAAATTGATGGGCTAGTCCATCTGGGGTTACTCCTTGTAGGTGTTGGACCAAAAAGATGACTAGGGGGGTGAATAGGAGCACGATATCTTTTTCTCCTTTATTGAATTCAATACTAATTTTACTCTGATAGCTATGAAAGCTATCAAGATCAATATACATGCACAGTGGAAGACTTGTATTGAATCCAATTAAAACCCCGAAGCAAATAGACCAAAATCACAAAATCTCAAACCCAAATTAGTTGGGCGGTCAGACCTACTTGTAGTTGGCGGTCTGACCTCTCCTATGGGCAGTCTGACCTCCAACTAGTTGACGGTCTGACCTCCAGGCTAATGAACAGTAAAATCAGCCCGAACTCAAAATCACAAATTAGTCTAACTTTTGATCCACAACTCCAAACTTCACAAAACTTGAAACATACCTTCTTTGGATGTTAGGAACCTATTCCAATCAACGATCGTGAAGATCGTTGCTAAAGTTCCGACCTTTTTCCATTTTAGTGAAGGTTGCTTCAAAATCGAGTTAAAACCAAAATATGATCCAAAGACTTGCTCGTGGGTAATAGATGATCAAGATAATCTTAGATGCATTTCCACATGTCACAGCAAGCAAGATCCAAGCCAGAAACCAAGAGAAAACTAATGGATCAAAGAAAGCCCCAAAATCACAAAAATAGAGAGCAAGAACAAAAAGAGACTCATCTTGTGAAATCTTTCTTGGATTAATTTGAGATTGATGTTGGTTTACAACCACTCTATCTAGGAGGACAAAGGCTTAACACATGAGCACACAATCAATCCAACTCTCTAGAACCCTAACCTCTCCACTATTCTCTCCTAACCCTAAAACACAAACTAGAGTTTTAGATATGAGGGTTGGGAGGTGCACAACCAGCACCCTCCCTATTTATAGTGGAGGCTAGCTTCTAGAAGGATTTCCCTAATGGGCACCCGTTAAGCCCACTCACAAACGGGTTTCACTTACGCACGTATTTTAAAGCGTCATCTTCATCTCTTCTTGACCTAAACCGCTTCTCCTTACGCCGACTTGCACCACGGATTAGCAAAAGGTCACCAAGGCGGTATTTAGGTGAAGTACCAAAATACCCCTTCTCGATCCTCTCCGAAGACCGAGTCCAATCTTCATGAAGCAATCCCATGCTTCGCCACGTGTAGGTTGATCAACGACTCTCTTCATGTCAGCAAGTCTCTCCCATCCGGCTCCCACCGAAGCCACTATGGCACTTGCACCGACCCCCGCGCCGCTTGATCCAACTCGTCACACCGAACTTTCCGTTCGGTCATCCTTGTCCATTTTGTGCCATGCTTGAAACCACTGACTTCACCCAACATCCTCGATCGTTCTGAACCCCAACTCTCTAAGCCTAGTCCCGATCATCCTCGCTGTTTACCGTCGTTGACCTCCAAGCATCTTGCACAACAATAGACAAAGAAATCAATTCCGAGAACAAGTTCTTCACAACTTGACCCACGTTAGTCAAAACATGCATCATGCAACACATATGCACTGAAACCCATGAACTTGACCTAACCAAACAATCACCGCCGCCAAGATGGCCGACAAACAAGTCAAAACCGGTCAGACCTCCACCCATTGGCCAGTCTGACTGCCCTCTGGCTGGTCTGACCGCCACTTTGGTCGGTCTGACCGCCCAGCAGGGACTTATCTAAAATTTTCTCCCTGGAAATCCGAAATTCTCTGAAAATTTCAAACGAATATAACTTTTGACTTGAAGCTCAAAAAATTATGAGACCAAGTGTAGAAGAATCCCCTCTTTTGCCTATACCCTCTATTTTTGTTCCAGCTCCAAACTCAAAAGAAACTTTATGGCTGGTCAGACCACTGCCGATTGGCTGGTCTGACCGCCACTCATTGGCCGGTTAGACCGCGGCCTATTGGCCAGTCAGACCGCCACACAACCTGGTCAGACCGCCGCCTATTGGTCGGTCAGACCGCCACACAGGCCGGTCTGACCGCCTGAAGCCTGGCAGCAATTGAACTTCACCGAAAATGAGTGTTTCGACAAACCTTCAACGCCATTGCCAATTGTATCATCATCCTAAGATCATGAGCATATCCCCATGATATCCACAGTTTATGTCCTGTATCCAATAGTTTTCCTGCAGTGCCGCGTGGACCGTTCTATTTTTTCGGATGGAAAGACGGTAGATCTCCGGTGCGATGTCCTGAGGGGAAATCCCATTGAGCCAAGCTGAAATCCAGAACATTGTTTTTTTCTTGTTGCCTAAAGTGATTGAGGTAGCTATCGCAAAGAGTTGTCTATAGGTCTCATCACAAGGTATGTCCATGCCTACCCCAAAGTTTGTTTTTGGCTTTCCATTCTTGCTAGAGCTAGCAAAGCCTAAGGGCCCTTGCATACCTAGAGAGATTGAGAATCCCCAAACCGCCTAGCTCTTTTGGTCGACACATGTGTTCCCAATTTACTTTGCATTTCCCACCTATTAATAATTCTAACCCCACCTAGAGGAACCTCATCCTAAATCAGTCCAGAGTTCGAAGGATGGATTTTGGTGCTTTGAAGGCCATGAGGTAGTAGGTCGGCATCGAGGAGAGCACTTATTTTACCAAAGTGCATCAACCCGCAGTGGAGAGCAGTTTGCCCTGCCAGCCCGCTAGCCTACACCCAACTTTGTCCAGTAGAGGCTGGAAATCAACCTTCCTGAGTATTTTGTGATGTAGAGGGAGCCCCAGGTATTTGACGGGGAAGTTAGAGCGGTTGACCAGAAAAGCTTCGAGAACTGTGTTGAGATCCATGTGATCACACCCAATAGGCACCACCGTGCTTTTGTGTACATTTGTCTCAAGGCCCGAGGCGTTCCCAAAGAGCTATAGAATGATGGCTATCGGTTGCACGTCTCTGAATACAGCCACATCATCTGCGTATAGCGATGTCTTGAGCATGTGTAGACAGCCGTGGTGGGGTTCCAAATGACCCATCTTTGCTGCTCTTTTAAACAGCTTTTGTAAAGGGTCGATTGCTAGGATGAAAAGAAGAGGGGACATCGGGTCTTTTTGCCGTAGGCCGCTCCCGTGGTTGATGTTGCCTCTAGGGATGCCATTGAGGAGGACTCTTGAGGAGGCCATCGACTACAAGGCCGCAATCCAGTCTCTCCATCTAGAGGGTAAACCCCTTCTTTAGAGGAGATTTAGTAGGTAGTCCCAGCGTACCGAGTCGAACGTCTTTGCTATGTCTAACTTGAGGAATAGTGTGGGTGTTTTGGATTTGTGGAGCCTCATTGTAAGGTTTTTGATGTACAGGAAGTTGTCTTGTATGCTTTTTTTTACGAAGGTGCTTTGATTAATGGATATCAACCTTTGGAGGTGTGGGGCTAAACGTAATGCCAATGTCTTGGCTATCCACTTTCCTACCCCGTGGATGAGGCTGATGGGTTTGTAGTCTGTTGCACTCTCTGCCACTTCTTTCTTCTGAAGCAGAGCGATATTTGCTGTGTTCAGCAGGTGGAGGCTCGTCGTTCTAAGGCTATAAAAGCTTTGGAAAAACTGCCATGATCTCCGCCTTGATGACAAGCCAACAAGATTTGAAGAACATGAACGTAAAACCATCAGGACCTGGTGCCTTATCGCTTGGGATATGTGCTAACGCGGAGGCGACTTCCTGCTCTGAAAAGGGACCATCGAGGCAGTCTAAGTTTTGCGGGGTGATGTCCAACGCGTCCCAATGCAGGTCATAGCTTCTTCTAATTAGTGTGGACAAGACATCCTGAAAGTGTAGGTGTAGGGATTCCTATTTCTCGTCGTGCGTGTGCGCCCATCCCTGCCCCACACGCAGCCTCTGAATGTGGTTTGTTCGCCTCCTTGAATTAGCTTTAAGATGGAAGAACTTTGTATTTGCGCTGTCTTATTTTAAGTTTGTGATACGGGAATTTTGCCTTTTCTTGGAGCGTTCTATCACTGCCAGCCCCAACACTCTTTTCTTGAGACCTGCTCTTAACCCTCTTTCTGAATGTCAAAGTGTTCTGCTTTCCTGGGCTATATCGAGTCGGAGAATTACTTCTAGGGCCATGATAAGTTGCAGCTTTGCCTGCGAGAAGAGCTTCATGATCCAAGCCCGTAACCTCCTCGTCGTTGTGCCCAATTTGTGGTTAAGCCTATTACATGGCTCCGAATGGTGGTTGTTCAGTGTCCACGCTTGTTGGGCGACTTCCTTGAAGCCGGGCACCTTGACCCAAAAATTCTCGAAGCAGAAGGTAGCCGGTCGCCTCGGGCTAATGCCATTCGAGAGGAGAAGAGGGTAGTGGTCTGAAAGTGAAGTAGATAGAGCGTGCAGAATGTGGTTTTCGAAGTGGACGTCCCAAGCTTGATTACAGAAGACTCTGTCTAGCTTGACCATCGTCGGGTTCTCCTGTTCGTTGCTCCATGTGTACTTTATATTTTGTAGGTGTATTTCTTTGAGCTTGTAGGTGTCTAGGGTGCTCTTAAACTGACCCATCCTTGCTCGGTTAATGTTGCCTTTGTTCTTCTCACTCACCTTGTAGATTAGATTGAAATCGCCAAGTACCAACCATCTGATGGCCAACAGCGGTCAAAGGGATTTTAGTTCTTGCAAAAACGTCGAATTCTCGCTATCTTTGGATGGGCCATAGACCACCATTAGGCGGAAAACTATGCCACAATCCTTGATTTGTGTCATCGCCAACAAACTGTGTTCCTCTAGTAGGATGGCTTCTACTGCAATGTGGTCTTTGTTCCACAGAAGTAGGATGCTGCCACGAGTGCCAGAGGCTGGCCTCTACGTGAAGTTGTGCAGCCTATATCCTCCAAGATAGTATGCTAGCGCTTGGTCCTCTACTTGAAGTTTCATTTCTTGTAGACATGCAAGGTGGCAGGTGGTGGATGGGAGAGTCTCATGGACCGTTGTTCATCTGGCCGGTGTGTTGAGGCCGCACACGTTCCAGCAGATGACGTTGAGGTTTGAACCGTTCATGATTGTATGGCACCAAATTTTGTCGGTCCTCTGTGTTGTAACTGCGTGGAACCTCGCCGACAATCATGGAGGGAAGAGAAGGTGGCCGGTGGTGGTATTGGTGTTGGTGGCGACGGAGAATCCCGAGCGTGGGGGTGGACTTGTTCAATCCAACTTGGGTTGGTGAAGGGGAGGCGAGCCAAAGATGATGTTGGTTTGACGCTTTGCTACCAAGCGAGGTGGCGGTTCATCCAATGGCAGCCTGAAGAGAGGGGCCGAGAAGGGGTCTCACAGTAGAACTTATGACAATCATTGCACACTTGTTTGCTGATACCAAAGTTCTTACTATAATGCCGGCTAGACGACGTAGGGAGAAAATACAAATAAATGTAGACAACAGATAAGCAAAAGCAGTAGGAACTGTGGTCGATCATGGTAGGTGTAGTTGTCGTCATCGAGGTCTGGTGCCTGCTCGCCTAGGCTACCGCAAGACCGGCCGCTGGGACGTCGGGGCTATCGCTGGCCAGAGGTACAACGTCGTGTACACCTTCCCCTTCCAGCATAACAAGGCCTCCATGATCAGCAAGGGTGTCTGTAACGACCAAACCCTAGGGCACCCAAGAGGTCCTCCAGGGTCTCTAGGAAAGTCCGCCAGGACCTCCCAGGAGATCCCAAAAGGATCTCTCGGTTAGTCCACCAAGACCTCCTAGGAGGTCCATAAGGACCTCCTGGAAGTCCAGGAGAACAAAACCTGAGAGGGTCGTGGAGCCAGGGAGCACCCCGAAGACCTGCCACGACTAGGTCAAGGAAAAACGTGGAGGTCTGAGGGCATCCCAAGACCACCCACGACCCTCCAGAGGAGGTCGTGGAGGTCTGAGACCACCCCAGAGCCACACACGTTCATTCCATTGAGTGGACATGGAGGACTGGGCTTGCTCCAAGGTTCCCTGTGCATACTGAGCTAGTCCCAAGGATCATGGCTAGCTCTTCACAGCAATACAAAGGTGGTATCATCCAGAACGCATATTTATTATAGCAAAATATCAACAGAGTTGTTTACAAGGTGGCCTTGGGCCAAGCATAGCTACAAAAGCACAAAAGGTCCATCAGCCCGCCACAGGCAACTGACTGGAAGGCACAACCTAATCACTTTGGTCTTCATCACTGCCAAGGTCCTCTTCTGGCAAAAAATTGTGTTGAGCAAGAGTGAGCACAACAACCGTGCTCACAAGTTACACCCGTTAAATAACAAAATGACATGCATAAATGGATATCACAAAGGAAGGCTTAATATGGTTGATTTGCGTAAAGCTAAGTTTCTTTCAATTACAAATACTAAGTTCCAAAGCAAGTATTTAGTAGATAAAATTCATTTTCCAAACTTGATTTTCAGTTGGATAACATTCATCAACAAGTTAGTGAAGGATACCCTCCTGTCACAAGGCTCCCTGCCAAAACCCATGGGATAGCAATCCCAAAACAGTTTAATAAACATTTTCAGAAACCAAAACCAATATCTAACTTTGAGTGGTCTTTGCCAGCATGTCCGTGACCGCGGACACGGCTATTCGAATAGATTTAACTCTGTAGAGGTTGTACACTTTACCCACATGACATGATTCCTCTAGTTTGTTTGGCATGCGCGAGTGCCACCTCTCACTACCGAAGGTAAGATGTCTAGAGTTCATGACAAGGCTTTTACAAAGCATTATTCCACCACAGCTCCTCCCTGCTAAGGTTTCACTTTCCTATGGACACAAATCCGGCGGAAAGCCCCCTCTTGCACCAGTGGGAACAGTAGGTTATAAAAGACCATTGGCCATGTAAGACCTCCCACACATCCAATGGAACAACTGTGATAGAATTTTGCAAATTATTCAGCCAGGTCCCACGCCCCATTCTGGAGACATGTGGTTGTACGATTTTGGCATAGCTCATTATAGGCCTAGCAAAGGGACGCTCAAAGGCCGGTCCTCAGTTGACTTAGGCGACCACCACAAGCTCCTGGACCTCCACCTTAACCAGGATAGAGTCCATGCATAAACCTTGCACCAACCAAGCCAACCATTTCGCCCAAGTCCAAAACCAAGTTTCTTTTCTTTGCTTACCCAGCAACACTTTTGTACTGCCATGACAACCCAATGTCATGGTGAAAACATTTAAAATAATAGTTGGTTATGATGGTAAAGATTTCTCCAAATCAATACTTTTGGTCTAAGCATGACTAAGCATATATTTTTCAAATGGTCTTGGCTCACGCTATTGCATTAACCAAGTTTGATCTAATGGTGACAACATGTTCAGTCCAAAGTCAACAGTGGCCATACAAAGGAAGTAGGCATAGCTATGAATTCAAAATAGGTATTGAAATAACTTGGTAGAAATAGGCATGCAGTATACATTGAAACAAAACATAAATAATTTGAGATATTGGGTGCAATATGATCAAAATTGTAACTTGCCTTGCTCACTATCTTGAGAATCTTCCTCTTCAGTACACTCAGACTCCTTGGAGTCTTCGCAATCTATATGGGTGAAAGAGCAAGTTCAAACAGAGCTCAAATAAAGAACCAACTGAGATCAACAAGAAAAACCAAGCGAACCCCAGAGGGAACCCAAAACTCAACCAACAGAAGGGATCTAAATTTTAGAATAGGTTCTTTTGGAAGAGGTCCAAGCTTACCAGGAGGGGGTGGTCTTTAGCAAAAGACCCCAAAGGAGTGACTTAAGCAACAGAACAGGAAGGTCCTGAGAGATGGCCCTTGCATATGGCCAGAAAGGGGATGTTCCTTGCGCAAAGACCAGGGAGGAGCTCCTCATATAAAAGCCATGGACATCCAAAAGGAGCCCACAAGAGGAGGTCCTGAGGAGGGCACAACCAGCTTAATGTGGTGGCAAGAATAAGAGTAGAGCAGATCACCAAAGGACTTACCAGGGACAAGAAGGAAACAATGGGGGAAGGGGAGGTCGTGGGACAACAAGGTCTTCCCTGGAAAGCCACTGAGCTAGAGCCAAGATGATGAGCGTAGAGAAAGGTAAGGTGGTAGGGTTCCCTGGACTAATTATAGCCAAAGTGGATGAAGAAAACTAGAAGCATACGTGTCAAGGATAAGTATAGAAATAGGTCAAAGATAGGTGAGTGACAGGGCAGGTGTCATTACCACCTTGGTGAGAGGCAGGAGGAAAGGACAACATATGTTGCTACGGAAAGGAACAAGGAAGGATGACAGGGTACAACTAAGTGACCAAATTTAGAGTAAACACCACGTATATGGATGCATAAATGCGACATGACATGCATTAAATGCTCAAGATACTATCGTGGCGGAGGAAATGAGAATGACCAAGGCTGGCAAGTGGGACCAAACGATTTAGAGACAGACGAGTTAAGAAGGGAGGTCCTGCCTCGCAGGAGAGGTCCTCGGGGAGGTCCGAGAGGCTTAGGAGGTCCTGGGACCAAAGGACAAGGAGGTTCAAACACACCCAGAGGAGGTCCGGACAGGCGAGGTCCTGACGGTCAGGATCAACAAAAGGAGGTCCTGACGGTTAGGATCTCTTCAAAGGGGGTCCTACGAGCTCAATAGAGGTCTTGTGAGGAGGTCCAAAAGACAACAAAGAAGGTCTGAACCTAAAAGAGGTCCAAACACAAAAGAAGGTCTAAACACAAAGGAGGTCTAAACCTCAAAGGTTTAAATACAAAAGAGGACTAGACCCCACAGCAGGTCCAAACTACAAAGGTTCTAGACCTCAAAAGGAGGTCTAAACTACCAACGGGTCTGAACCTCTAGGGAGGTCCAAACCATGAAGAGTGAAGGTATCCGAGGAGGTCCTGACGCTCAGATCTCAAAAGGAGATCCTGGATGGTCAGGATCTCAAAAGGGGAGGACCCAAAGGGCTCGGGAGGAAGTCCTGGAAGGCAGGAGGAGGTTTTAGTGGTTCAGATCCACACACAAGGGAGGTCTGAACGGAGGAGATTCAAAGGACGAAGTCCAGACGAGGAGATCTGCTGGTCAAGATCCACAGAAGGAGGTCTTGACGTTCCAGATCAAAAGGAGGAGGTCAGGTGGGCTAAGATCTCCAAAGGGGAGATCCAGGCAAAATGATTTCAAAGGAAAAAGGATTCTGGTGGAGGGGATCCACAGAAGGTGGTCCGACCCAAATTTCAGCGGTCAGGACAGACCCAAAAGAGATCCTGGCGGCCAGGGGAAAGTGCCAAGGGGGTTCAAGTGAACTCAGGAGGTTCGAAGGCACACAAGAGATTCCAATGGTATACAAGGAGGTCCCAACTGAAAGGAGGTCTGGGCCTAAGAGAGTGCCCAGGCAACAAGGGGGGTCTAGACCAAAGAGGTCTAGGCGCCAAGGGAGTCTAAACTTAGAAGAAGACTGGACACAGGAAGGAGGTTTGAACCAAAGAGATTCAAACCAACAAAGAGATCCAAAGAGATCAAACTCAAAGAGAAAGGCCTGGACATAAAGATACGTCCAAGTGAGAAAAGGTCTGAGCCCCAAGGAAGGTCTAACTTCAAGAACCACTGGGGAGGTCTAGGCCACAGAGAAGGTCTAAACCTTACATAACCCAAAAGAGGTAGGCTAAAGGAGGATCTGCTGAGCATACCAGAAAGGAGGTAACAACAACTCAAACCTCTCCAACTGAACCAAACTTGAATTCTCATCAAAACAAAATAGTTTTAATTTGTTTTACAAATTTAAAAGGATTTAGAAAATCAGGATGTTACAGTGTCGTCGTAAGGTGATAACTAGCTTGAATAGACTAGAAAGGGCTGCTATGGCCTGCTGGTTGAGTGGGCCGTCGAAAGCTTTTATGTAGTCTATCAGGGCGTCTTCGTTGAGGCTTGCTCCTTCTGGCAGCGTTCCCATTTTGTGGGCTAGAGTCTCCTAAGCCCTTTGAAGCATGGTCCCGGTGCACCTTTTTTTGAGCTAAACGCACACTGCGTCGAATGGCTGTGAGGTCGAACCTCCTCGCCGACCGAGTGGACTTGACCAAGTCTGACACTAGGGTGGCGAGTAGTGGCTCCTTCGGTGTGCTGAAGAGCTGATCCTCCACCCAGTGCACCCCACTTTCCTTGCTTGAAGGATTGGGCCCTGCACCCGTGGGCCCGCCAATTGTGGCGGTTGCTTGGTCGGGGCTTGCTTGCACTGTCCCCATACCTTGCAATAGGTGCTGATCTATGGCCAGCCCGGTCTGGCCCTTCTCTTGGCCCAAAAGGGGCGAGCCTGCCGACCCATTGCACACCTTCTCAATGGCGGGCGCCACTTTGGTGTGCACTCGCGACAGAGGTAGGGGAATTCGCGCAACACTAGCTTGGGGGTGTGTTGGCAGCCAGCCCAGCCATGTCGCCCAACATGGCCGTAGGGTTTTAGGCTCCAGCAGTCTAGGAGGTTGCCTCGACCCCGGGTGGCCCATGCGTCGGTGTGGCGAGTAGTGGGGATCCGGCCAAGTCGAGCCTGACAGCCGGTGTGCTTGTCGCCTTGATGTACCGTATTGTGCTTTTGCGGAAGAAAAACATTCTTCATTGAAACTGCATTCCAGTGCTTCCTGTCCTTAGTCAAAATGTGAAATGCAGTGTCTTTTTTGTATATAATATAATTAGTGGAATAGCCCGCGCAAATAGTATTCACTCTGAGCAGTACACTTTTCTAATGTATATTTTTTGCAGACTTTATTGTTTCATACGTATATAGTAAAATATGAGGAGTTTGAACCGAATCCATTGAGATTTTAATGTCGATAAACTTGCCAATTTTGAAATTGCATGGATGCTATAATATGTATCTTTATGATTGGAAATGGAGTTGTTTGTTATAGAACCATAGTACTTATAGTTGAAAATAAAGTTGTAATTGTTGTACAACTCTAACAACTATAGATTAAAAAAACTAACTCTCACGATTGTAGTTCATATGAGTAATCATTCTGTAATGTTATAGTTTGGACCTACCAAATAGATGATTTAAATATTTCCTTTTTCTTCAAATTAGCATGGAAATTTCTAGGCTTTTAGAATGAATATGGGCTAAATTGAGGTTGGATTAATTGCATCAACTTGCCCTGATCTTTTTGAAGGAACAAAATTTGTATGATGCTACTCGGTGATTCTCGTTCCATCCCCCATGCATGCATGAAGCTGTGTATAGATCCAGTCTCATACAAACTCATAGATTTTCTTAAGCACTTTGAGTTCGAGCCAACCGAACAACTCTGACAATGTTCCTGTGGTTTAACATTCCTATCGTCTAGATCTCTTCCATTGTATTTGACTTTTTGACCTTCATAACAATCTTGTCCTCAAGGACAACGGTGTACATGCCGCTCCCACAGATTCCAATAACCAAGTAGTTGACGATAAAGCTGTTGGTGGCCTTATCTTAATTAATTCATGATAATATCGTCAACACCGTGCTAGTGCCATTAAAAGAACATGTGTATCGTTGTAGTGGTGAACCGGTGATCATACTCCTACCAGCTTATCTTGTGTGAATGTGATGATCTACAATTAGTCCTCACTCCAACTGTGATTGATGCTCCATTATTCCGTTTGTGGTCATCACACATGAACATGCGATTTTACAATCTTTCACCTAGTTGAACATAGGTCTATTTTTTTTCATCAAGGAGCTTTCTTCTCTTGGTAGCTTTTTCGATAATAGAAGAGAAAATCTCTCTCGGCCTCTGCATCATTCTTTTCGGTAGCTATTATGTGTTTGTAATTGTTCCTGTCGCTGAGATCTTTTGGACTCCGCGATGCTGCTACAATTTACAGCTTGTCCTTGGCTAGTTCTCCAACTTTGAGCCTTCTACTTGGACTTGTCGGCTCACATCTGGTTGCACAGGACAACGTCGTGGCTGCTTCGGACAATCATTGAAAGTTAATGAATGGTTCTAAGTTGCACAGGAACCAAAATTATTAGCTTATTATCTGTCCATCTTTGTGAATTGCACATACTGGACTTGATTGCATGCTTCTCTCCTGATTGGTTTTCTCTAATAACTTGATCAGCGTCGTCCCGTTTCTGTGTTCTTGCATGCAGTGCATCTTATATTGATTGGTTTACTGTCTGTATTCGGATAAAAAAAAACACATTGATGTTAGGACAGTTCCATGATTGCAAAATACGGGAGTTTCTTCGGGCTAATATTAGTTTCAGTTGGACTCAAGGTGAGGTGTTCGTATTATGTTCAGACTCCCTTAGAAGTACGTATTAGGTACAATTGACAACCGGAAGACATCCTCACCGTTATAATTACACGTGGGCCAGACTCGTAAGATTCATTTCTTTTTTCTAGATTAACGTGGGAATTACTAGAATTTTTCTATCTTCCTGATTTAAGGATAATTATGAGAATTTCCAGTCCTCTAAAGCGAAGGAGGTGCCTTTAATCTCACCAGTTGTTTGTATATATATAGATAGATATATGTCATGACGGTTTTCTGAGTTGAATTGATAATTCTCTGTCTTGCAGCAATAGATGTCATCGACAATGAAAATGTCAGTGTTGTCATTGGTCCTCAGAGCACCTTACAAGCAGAGTTTGTAACCTACCTAGCGGGCAAGACCAAGGTCCCTGTTATCACCTTCTCTGCGACAGGCGATACAATCGCTCACTATTATGTTCCATATTTCCTCCGTGCTTGTGTCAAGGACTCCTTCCAGGTATCTTCAATCGCTGCCTTCGTTAAGGCCTATGGTTGGAAAAATGTTGTTCTTGTCTACGAGGACAACATCTATGGAGACGTGGAGTTGGCATCCTCCCTTCCCTTACCGATGCCCTTCAAGATGCCAATGCACATGTCGTTTATCATTGTGCCATCACTGCTTCTTGCACCAATGACCACATTGATGCGGAACTTTACAAGCTCATGACCATGCAGACGCGTGTTTTCGTTGTCCATATGTTGCCAGTCTGTGCTTCCCGCCTCTTTGCTCGGGCTTCCACAGCTGGCATGATGAATGAAGGCTATGCATGGATCATCACAGACAGCATTGGCACTGTTCTTGATGTGCTTCATCCACAAATCATTGAAACCATGCAGGGTGTTGTCGGTTTCCGACCATATGTACCGAAGTCTAGGAGGATTTCTGATTTCAAGGCTCAATTCACCGTCCGTTTCAGAGCTAAATATCAAGATCCTGATGTTAGGATGACAAAACCTACTGTCTTCCAATACTGGGCTTATGATGTGGCATGGGCAGTTGCTACCGCTGCTGAGGAGGTCAAGATGGTCAGATCCTTAAACACAACCTTTCAGATACTAGGAAATGTGGGGACGAAAGTAGATGATCTCCCAACTTCACCTGCTGGCCCAGAACTCCTCAGTTCCATTTTAAAAGCAGAATTTGATGGATTGTCTGGGAGATTCAGGCTTGTTGACAGACAGCTAGAGGTTCCTATCTATGAGATTGTGAATGTGATTGGAGAGGCAGTAAACACCATTGCGTTCTGGAGCTCTGGTGATGGACTCTCAAGCATTTTGAACCCCGGCACCAGTGAGGCTAGTTCGAGTACACATGGCGGTGAAGTCCTGAAACCTGTCGTTTGGCCAGGAGATCCAAAGACAGTGCCCAGAGGCTGGGAGTTCCCGGTAAATGGGACGAAACTCCAGATTGGTGTACCACGGAGACATGATTTTAAAAAATTTGTGAATGTTGAGACTGACCCCAGTACGAATAGATTAATTATCACTGGCTACAGCATTGATATCTTTAAGGCCGCTGTGAAGAGGCTATCATATGCTCTGCCATATGAGTTCATTCCCTATGATTGCGCCAGTTCTTATGACCTCCTGGTATCCCAGGTGTATTTCTGTTTTCTGAACGCTGAAACAGAAATTCGATGCGGCAGTGGGTGATGTAACCATTGTTGCCAACCGAACTAAATACGTGGACTTCACAATGCCTTACACGGAATCTGGTGTGTCAATGCTTGTGCTAGTCAAGGATGATAATAAATCAACAATGTGGATCTTCTTACAGCCCCTAACAAAAAACCTTTGGTTTGCTATTGTGGGCTCTTTCTTCTTCACTGGCCTAATTGTGTGGGCAATTGAAGCACCAAATAACCCAGAATTTCGTGGGTTCGGATGGAGACAGATCAGCAACACTTTGTACTTCTCTTTCTCCACCTGGACCTTTTCTCATGGTTAGTTGTTACTACCTATGTTCTTTTTTACTGGTCTCCATTACACATGTTCGACCATTGCTTTCTCTAATTATATGTTTGCAAGTAATATCACAAGTACAATGGTATATAAGTATTTTTTATGAAAATCTATCAATATAATTTTCATGTGATAAATCTAAATATTTGTATGTATATTTGTGGTCAAAGTTTTAAAAGGTTGACAGCACACATTCTGAAATGACAAGAAAACGAGAATGGACGTAGCACCAACATAGCAGTGTTGGCATAAAGTTATACATATTTAATAAAAAAATCATAATTCACGATATTTGATTTATGATATTTGAGTGCGCTTACTATATATACGAGGTTGTTTCAGTTCTACTATCTACTCATATAAAACAACAAATTAGATTACGAGCTACAATTTCAATTTCAGAAAGTTAACATTTTTTTTGTAGATAGCAACATGTCTGTGTTGACGTAATATACTTTTTTTTTGTCTGTAAAAGAGAAAAGTGCCCTTTTCTTTTAAAAATAAAAATAGCCCTGCATTTCCTGACTAAGCATGACGCTTCTTCTACATGTCTTTGACCTTGCCGAGATTGTGGCTTATCTGACACATTGGACACTGACATACCGCCTGAAATGTCTGTGCAATTTAGGTTATACTAAGACATCACATAACTGCATTTATGCTCATACTTCAAAAACTCAAGTTGAGAACAATGCTGATATGTTATATGTGCTTGGTCTTCTTTACGAAAATTCTTAATAATATCTGTTCTGGATTCTTGCAGATCATATTATCAAAAGTCTCCTGTCAAAAATTGTTGTGATAATTTGGTGCTTCGTAGTGCTTGTTGTAGTGCAGAGCTACACGGCAAGCTTGTCATCCATGCTAACGGCACAGAGGCTTCAACCTTCAGTGACTGACCCCGACCAGCTTTTGCGCAATGGAGATTATGTTGGATACCAGAATGGGTCGTTTGTGTACTCAATGCTGAAGCGGCTACATTTTGATGAGCACAAGATAAAAGTTTTTAGCAAGCAAGAGGAGTATGCGCAGGCATTGAGGAAGGGATCCAAACATGGTGGGGTGTCAGCTATCTTCGATGAGGTTCCATACCTGGAGTCTTTCCTGTCTGTATATGGGAAAGAATTCCAGATGGTTGGTCCCAAGTTCAAGACTGATGGCTTTGGTTTTGTAAGTTCGTTGTTCTTGTGCTTTGGTATGGCTGATGTTTGAGACTTGCTGTCCTAATATCATGTTCTTGCATGCAGGTTTTTCCTATAGGATCTCCCTTGGTGCCTGATCTTTCAAAGGCTATCTTGAACTTGACCGAAGGGGATGAAGGTCGGGAGATTGAAAAATTTTGGTTTGGGGCGCCGACTCCAACCTTGGGTTATAGTAATCCCAACGACTCCTCGCCTCTTAGTTTGCGGAGTTTCTCTGGTCTTTTCATCATCACCGGATCTGTTTCTTTTGCTATGCTATTGATAAGCGTTGGCAGGTTGATTCACGCCAAATGTACCGAAGGTGTCCAAGGGAGTGGTGCTAATGTTGTCCATCCAGTACAAGATGGCATAGCCAACGACGGTAATCCTGAGACGAACACTGATGGCAATCCCCTGCTTTCTGAGTCTCTCCATATTGAGACGAACACTAATGGCAATCCTCTTCCTGTTGAGCCTCTCCAGGCTGGGAGGAACTCTGGCTAGAATGTTAACAACTCTGCAGATTGCTTTCTGTGCAGTTGCTGGGAGGAACTCTGGCTAGAATGTCAACAACTCGGCAGATTGCTTTCTGTGCAGTTCTGCAACAAAGCTGCATTGTATCCTGCAGATGGTGCATTTGATAGGAACAAGGAAGCAGTGTAAGTTTTTTTTTTAACGTAAGAAGGTAGAGAAATTTCTATTAGAGATATATGTATAGTGTGTTATTCCCCATTGTTATAAGGGGTTATTTGTATATTCACCACCTGTACTTTGTGTATATATATTAGCTCATTGGTCTCATGATGAATTTAAGCGCTATTCATAACATGGTATCAGAGCGTACCTAGGGTTTTTCCCATCGCTTCGCTTGTCGCCCCGCCGCCGCCTCTCGGATCCAACGGCATCGCCTCTTGTCATCATCTTCGACGACTCCCGATCGGATCCTCGTCTTCCCCTCAGTCCACAGCCGGGTCCGTCGCTTCCGCCTCCGCCTCCGCTTTCGGACGACGAGCCGCCGCGCCGCGCCTCCTTCGTCGCGGCGCGCGAGCCTCCGCCGTCACGCGCCGCGCGTGAGGTCACGGCACGTCGCTAGAGCCGCTCACTGCCGAGCGCGCCTTCGGCATCCATCACCTCTCCGCGCCGCCGAGCGGCATCTGCTAGCGCCGCCTCCCTGAGTGCTCTCTGGCTTGCGCCGCCTCCCCAAGCGCCGAGTGGCTCAGGCTCCTGTCGCCTTGTGGCGTCTCCCCAAGCACCGATCGGCTCGGGCTCCTGCCGCTCGTCTCCAGATCCACTGCCGGCGCTCAGGGTGCGCGGCTTCCACGCCGCCTCCGCCTCGGCTTGAGTCAGCCGCCGCCGCTCGTTTCCAGGTCCACCATGGTCTCCGGGATCTCCGCTCGGGCCACCGTCATCGCTCGGGGCCACTCTACCCGACGCCACCATCGCTCGGGGGCCGCTCCACCGCCGCCGCCGCCGTCGCCGTGCACCTTCGCCGCCGCCGCCGCTCGGCGGCGCTGCTTATTTGAGCCGCACTGCTGCCGCCACCCACTCCGCCATTGCTCGGGCGCCGCCGTCATCGCCCGCCACCGCCCGCTCCACCTTGCCGTTGCTAGGGAACCCTAGTTCCTGTCTTGTAGCGTCTCTATGACGAGCCGGTCGAGTGGGCCTCGGCTCTTTTTGAGCCGATTCGGTAAAAGAAAAGAGAGAGAGAGAGAGAAAAAAGGGAAAAAAGAGAGAAAAAAAAGAAAAAAAATGTCGATCTAACCGCCGCGCTATCCAGCGCCGCCTGTTAGACTTCATTGCCTTGGTCGCTGCACCGTCTAGCGCCGCCTACCGATGGTTTCCGTTCGCCTAAGTGGTGTTGGTCTGCTACCACTCCCCTCCGTGCTCGCCGCTTGTCCACCTGCTACACCGACAACTCCACGCTTCAGCACACTGCCTCCTCCAGCGGCTGCCACAGGTGGTGGTGGCTGGCCCTCCATCTGGCGGTGGCCGTCCTCACTGCTTCTACTGCGACAAGGCTAGCCACATTGAGTCCCAGTTCTATAAGAAGCAGCGGCATCTTTCACGCTATTCTTCTACTAGCACTGGCACTGGTGCTTCTACATCGACGTCTGCATTGACTCCTTCAGCAGTTTCTCTCACTGAGCAGGAGATAGCCAGACTTCGACGCCTACTTGCCGCTTCAGGTTCTCCCTCGATAGGTTCTGTTGGTTCTGCTACTAACTCTTTGGGCACTATGAAACCACCACCTCCACAGTCAGGCACCTCCCCATGGATTCTTGATTCTAGAGCATCTTTTCACATGACTTCTGATTCTTCCACTCTGTCTTTCATTACACCTCTTGATTCTCCTGTCAGTGTTCTTACTGCTTATGGTACCTCTCTTTCTGTCTCTGGTCAAGGACCTCTTAGCAACTCATCTTTTCATGTTCCTTCTGTTGCTCATGTTCCTCGCCTTACCATGCAGCTTCTTTCTGCTGGGCAGATTACTAACCTTGGTTGTCAGGTCATTCTCGACTTTGACTCTTGTTGTGTTTAGAACCGCCACACGGGAGCTCTGGTTGGTTCTGGTCCTCGGCGCTGTGACTCACAGTGTCTTTGGGAGCTTGACTGGCTTCACCTTCCTTCCGCTGCCACCGTCGCCACCAGTCTCTCCACTTCTGCCACTCCGTCTACCGACTCTTTCTAGCAGTGGCATCACCGTCTTGGTCATCTGTGTGGATCTCGTTTGTCGTCTTTAGTTAAATCGTGGCCTTACAGGGTGCATCTCAGAGACGTGTCTTTAGATTGTCAGGGCTGTAAGCTAGGTAAACAGATTCAGCTTCCTTATCCTCACAGTGAGTCAGTATATCAACGTCCTTTTGATCTTGGTCATTCAAATGTTTGGGGTCCGGCTCCCTTCGTTTTGAAAGAGGGTCACCGATATTATATCATATTTATAGATGATTTCTCTCGCCACACTTGGATATATTTCATGTCTTCTTGTAGTGAGGCCTTGTCTATCTATAAACAATTTGCCACTATGGTTCGCACACAGTTCTCCACTCCTATTCGTGTCTTTTGTGCTGATTCTGCTGGCGAGTACCTCTCTCGTTATCTATGCAACTTCCTTGCTGAGCAGGGCACTCTCGCTCAGTTCTCTTATCTTGGTGCTCATGCTCAGAATGGTGTCGCTGAACGCAAGCATCGTCACCTCCTTGAGACGACTTGTGCACTGATGATTGCCGCCTCTACTCCACCTCACATTTGGGCCGAGGCTGTTTCCGCTGCCATCTATCTCGTCAACATCCAGCCCTCTTCTACTCTTTAGGGTGCGATCCCTGTTGAGCATCTTTGTGGTCTTCTTCCTAACTACTCTGCCCTTCGTATGTTTGGCTGCGTTTGCTATGTTCTCCTCGCCCCTCGAGAACGCACCAAACTAACTACTCAGTCTGTTGAGTGTGTCTTTTTGGGATACAGTACCGAGCACAAGGGCTATCGGTGTTGGGATCCTGTTGGTCGACGGATGCGGATTTCTCGGGATGTGTCTTTCGACGAGTCTCGTCCCTTCTACCCATGTCCTGTCTCTCCTTCGACTTTCTCTGTGGAGTCTCTGTCTTTTTTGACCTTTCCAGATACACCTATATCTGTCTTGCCCTCGTCCACCCATCCCACTGAGTCTCCACATATTCCTCCTGTGGCCTCTCCGTCGTTGTTGCCGCCTGCTTACTCTCCTGCGGCTCCTCAGGCTCCTCCCACTACAGTACCTTTTTCCCCTCTCTTCTACACTCATCGACCTCGTATTGAGGATCTTCCAAATGAGCCATCATCTCCTGATGTTCTATCTTCTCCTGATGCTCCATCTTCCCCTAATGGGCCATCTTCTCCTCGCTACGCTCTCCGCGATCGCTAGTCGATTCGGCCCCCTGCCCGCTTTGCTTTTGCTGGTGCAGCTACTCATGAGCTTGTCTCCTACCAGGATGCTGTTACTCACTCTGAGTGGCAACATGCCATGACCGAGGAGATTGCTGCTCTCGAGCGTACTGGTACTTGGGATCTTGTTCCTTTTCCATCTCACTCTCATCCCATCACGTGTAAGTGGGTCTATAAGATTAAGACTCGCTCTGATGGCTCTCTTGAGTGCTATAAGGCGCGTCTTGTTGCTCATGGCTTCCAGCAAGAGCATGGTCGTGACTATGATGAGACTTTTGCTCCTGTGGCCCACATGACCACTGTCTGCACTCTTCTTTCGGTGGTGTCTGTTCGCCACTGGTCTGTTTCTCAGCTTGATGTCAAGAATGCCTTTCTTAATGGCGAGTTGCGTGAGGAGGTCTACATGCATCCGCCACCTGGGTATTCTATTCCTGAGGGCATGGTCTGTCGCCTTCGTCGTTCTCTCTATGGCCTTAAGCAAGCCCCTCGTGCTTGGTTTAAGCGCTTCTCCTCTGTGGTCACTGCTGCTGGCTTTTCAGCTAGTGATCATGATCCTGCGCTCTTTGTCCACACTTCGTCTTGTGGTCGGACTCTTCTTCTTCTGTATGTTGATGATATGATCATTACCAGAGATGATTCTGAGTACATTGCCTTTGTCAAGGCTCATCTTAGTGAGCAGTTCCTTATGTCGGATCTTGGTCCTCTTCATTACTTCCTTGGGATTGAGGTTACTTCCACTCCAGATAGTTTCTTTATGTCTCAAGAGAAGTATATTCAGGGTCTTCTTGATCGTGCCTCTCTCACTGATCAGCGTACTATTGAGACTCCCATGGAGCTCAATGTTCACCTCCGACCCTCTGATGGCGAGCCTCTTTCTGATCCGACTCGCTATTGTCATCTTGTTGGGAGTCTTGTCTATTTTGCTGTTATTTGTCCGGATATCACTTATCCAGTCCACATTCTGAGTCAGTTTATCTCTGCTCCCACTTAGGTTCACTACAGCCACCTTCTTCAAGTTCTACGATACCTTCGTGGGACTATCTCTCGCCGTCTCTTCTTTCCACGCTCTAGCTCATTACAGCTTCAAGCTTATTCGGATGCTACTTGGGCCAGCGATTCCTCTGATCGCCGGTCTATCTCTGCTTACTGTGTTTTTCTTG
This sequence comes from Phyllostachys edulis, assembly GCA_036346405.1. Lineage (NCBI taxonomy): Eukaryota > Viridiplantae > Streptophyta > Magnoliopsida > Poales > Poaceae > Phyllostachys > Phyllostachys edulis. Next base: position 12,121,355 of record CM070556.1, read on the forward strand.
GTGGTTCTATCATTGCCTAGAAAACGAAGAAACAGACTGCAGTGTCCCATTCAAGTGCAGAGGCTGAGTTGTGAGCTATGGCTCTCTTGACAGCAGAGATTACTTGGCTACGGTGGTTACTTGAGGATTTTGGTATTTCTATCACTACACCGACTCCTCTCTTGTCAGACAATACAGATGCTATCAGTATTGCCCATGACCCTGTGAAGCATGAGCTCACCAAGCATATTGGTGTTGATGCTTCCTTCATGAGGTCTTGTGTGCATGATAAGGTGATTGCTCTTCAGTATGTGCCTTCAGAGCTTCAGATAGCGGATTTCTTCACGAAGGCCCAGACTCGAGCACAGCACGGCTTCTACCTCTCCAAACTCAGTGTTGTTGATCCACCATGAGTTTGAGGGGGGTGTTAGAGATATATGTAGTGTGTTATTCCCCGTTGTTATGAGGGGTTATTTGCATATTCACCTCATGTACTTTGTGTATATATGTTGGCCCATTGGCCTCATGATGAATACAAGCGCTATTCATAACAATTTCTACCTTATGACCATTATATTCTAATGGTAGTCAAACAAGAGTTACTTAAAATAATATTAAAAGAAATAAATAAAAAACCGATAAGGACGAGAAAAGTTACAACAAGAGTTGGCTCCACTGCCGAACACCATCTTGATACTTGGTTTTCACTCGGTGTAACCAAAGGTTGATTAAACTATGGATCTGGTGGTGTAGCAACGTCGCGTTATGATCAGAATGTTGAAAAACCCGGTTATTTCTCGTAATCCATAATGTATGAGCGTATGCCGCAAAGCAAATCGGCCAAATTTTACGAAAACCTTCATCCCCTACTCTTGTTGTTTCTAAGAAATGTAGTATGTTCTGAGACGAGTTTGCTTCACTTGTGAGACCTAATTGTAATACCAATAGTGAGCCTAGAAGGATGAGAGTGAAGGTTGAGATCAATTTTACCAAATTACCTCCCTACAGTAGAAGAAAGTCAACAGAGATAGAGAGAGAGATAGAGAGAGAGAGGTAGAGAGAGAGATAGAGAGAGAGGGGAGGAGATAAGAACAAGCCCACAGGCCAACCCCTTCTCCCATCCCCTTTCTTCCCCACCGATGGCAACCAAGGGGAGAAGCACCCACCGAAGCAAAGCACCACACAGCCGGCAGTAGAAGAAGAAGCAGAGGGAGTAGGGAGGCAAGAGGAGGCAAGGCGGCAGCCACGGCAAGCTTTGACGGCGACGTCCAACCAAAACCGCCAAACCTAGTAGGTACTCCAATGCCCTATTTGTTTGTCCAAACCTCACCCCTTGAGCTAGCATCACAGAGAGGGAGGGGTAAGAGATGGCGTACCTGGGGTAGAGCTTGGGCGATGGCGTCGCTTGGGGGAGCTGCAGCGACACCGAGGGGAGGCGGCCGGATGCCGAGGCAGCCAAGCCAGCTCAAGGGCACGTGGGGAGGAGCTAGAGGCGGCGGGCCGGGTGCAGGCTAGCCAAATGGAAATATCTTATTGTTATCTTTGATCAAAGACACCGGTGAGACGCATTGCTCATCGAATTGGCGATTCTGGAGCGGGTGAGAGAAGCGCAACAACATGATCGGTTGCTTCAACAAGTAAGGAAGCGCCTTGATGAAGGGGAAAAAAGGAACTTTAGCCTTGATGAGTCGGACGCATTGGAGTTTAAGGGCCGCCTTTGCATGCCACAAAAAGGGTTCAGGTCAAGGATGATATATTGAGATAGGCTCATCGTACCCCGTACATGGTACATCCTAGTGAGACCAAGATGTATCGAGATTTGAAAAGGAGCTTTTGGTGGAAAAGAATGAAGGTGGATGTCGCTCGATATATGGCATCTTGCGGGGTTTGCCAGCAAGTGAAGGCTGAGCATAAGCGTCTCGTTGGACTATTGCAGCCTTTGGATGTTCCTTAGTGGCCATGGGATGATATTACCATGGATTTCGTAGTTGGATTACCTCCTACCCAGCGAGGTAAGGACGTGATTTGGGTAGTGGTGGATCGATTTAGTAAATCCACGCACTTCATCCCTATTCGTTCGACGAATTCAGTAAGTGATTTGGCACCCATTTTATGTGCGTGAGATAGTGGGGTTGCATGGTGTGCCCAAGACGATAGTTTCTGACAGAGATGCTAAATTTGTCTCCATGCTTTGGAAAAGTTTGTAGGGTGCTTTGGGCACGAAGCTACAGTTTAGTACCGCTTTCCACCCACAGACGGATGGGCGGTCGAACGCACCATTCAAACACTAGAGGACATCTTTGAGGTCCTATGTTACATCTGGAAAGGTAGCTGGGAGGATCATCTGGCACTCGTGGAGTTTGCCTACAACAACAGTACCACTCCAGTGTTCGGGCAGCGCCATTCGAGGTTCTGTATGGATGAAAGTGTAGATCACCACTTTGTTGGGATGCCGTAGGCGAGAAGGCTGTTCTGGGTCTGGATTGGGTCCAACAAACAGTGAAACGAGTGGCAGAGATTAGATAGAACTTGCTAGCTACCCAGAGTAGGCAGAAAAGCTATGCAGATGTGAGGAGGTGCGACTTAGAGTTCGAAGTGGGGGATCAGGCGCTCCTGAGAGTGGCTCCCACTAAAGGAGTTGTGCGATTTGGTACCAAAGGGGAACTTAGTCCGCGATACATTGGGCCATTTCCGATTCTGGCACGAATTGGAAAGTTGGCATATCATCTGGACCTTCCTGAGTCCATGCAAAGAGTGCACAATGTGTTTCATATTTCTATGTTGAGAAAGTACTTAAGGGATCCATAGCATGAGATCGTGCTAGAACCGTTGTCCCTTAAGCAAGACCTCACCTTCAAGTCCCATCCAGTTCGGATTCTAGAGGAATCAGAGAAGCTGCTGAGACACAGATCGATAAAGTATGTTAAGGTGCTTTGGTTGCATCAGTCTGAATGAAAAGCGACTTGAGAATTAGAGTCTCGCATGCGTGAGAAGTACTCGGAGTTGTTCACTACGGGTACGAGATAGAGTTATTTTATGTACAGTTGTTTCATTTTGTTTTGATGTGTGGATTGTCGAACGCCAGAATTTGGGGTCGAATTCTGCTAAGGGGGTGGAATGTAATACCAGTAGTGAGCCTAGGAGGATGAGAGTGAAGGTTGAGATCAATTTACCAAATTACCTCCCTACAGTAGAAGAAAGTCAACAGAGATAGATAGAGAGAGAGAGAGGTAGAGAGAGACAGAGGTAGAGAGAGAGGGGAGGAGATAAGAACAAGCCCACAAGCCAACCACTTCTCCCATCCCATTTCTTCCCCACCAAAGGCAACCAAGGGGAGAAGCACCCACCGAAGCAAAGCACCACGCAGCCGGCGGTAGAAGAAGAAGCAGAGGGAGTAGGGAGGCAAGAGGAGGCAAGGTGGCAGCCACAGCAAGATTCGACGGTGACATCCAACCAAAACCGGCAAACCTAGTAGGTACTCCAATCCCCTGTTTGTTTGTCTAAACCTCACCCCTTGAGCTAGCATCACAGAGAGGGAGGGGTAAGAGATGGCGTACCTGGGGTAGAGCTTGGGCGATGGCGTCACTTGGGGGAGCTGCAGCGGCACCGAGGGGAGGCGGCCGGTGGCCAGAGGCCGAGCCAGCCAAGCCAGCTCGAGGGCACGTGGGGAGGAGCTGGAGGCGGTGGGCGGGCGTGAGCCATCCGACCAGAGAGGGAGTCGAGGTGATCAGGCGGGGGGTGCGGGCAGTGTCGTGTGTCTTGGAGAGAGGTGATGCCGTAGGGGAGGAGGTGGCGCCATGAGGAAGGAAAGACCAGAGTGTGGCAGCACATGCGGGAGGCGGCTCTGGCATGGCGGCGCTGGGCGTGGCGCGTCGGACTCAGCCAGCGGGAGGGCCATCGAGTGAGAGAGAGGGGGAGAATGAGAGTGAGAGAAGGGGGGAGGTAGGAGATGAGGCCGGCTCGGGTGGCTTCGGCTGGGGATAAAGGGGAGGAGGAAAGAAAAGAAAAGGGAGAGGAGAGAAAGAAAATGGGAAAAGAGAGAGGGAAGGGGTGGAAAGGAATTTTAGGGCGTGCACCTAAATTTCTATTCGTAAAATTTGATGACGCAAATCTCTAACCTATGATATGATTTATTGTCGGCACCGAGATTAGTGGAATAATGTCCAGAGAGAGGGGTTTAATCGTGTCGTTTCGCGTGGAGGATCAATGCCGCCTGTGTGTGTGTGTGTGCATGTATTGTGAAATGTTTTGAGTCTGGTTGAATGCCTGTTTAGGTAGAGGTTCGGGAACAGCGTCATCCGCACATTACTCTGCCCCACTTGGTTAACAGGCAAGTGCATGGTAGAGCGATAGCCTGTAAGTGCTATGAAATATGTGATGTTTGCATGATATGATAATGATTATATGATGATGCTGATGCTTACATAGAAATGTTTACATGATGATGCCTACATGGTAATGTTTAGGTAATGATGCTTACATGGTAATGTTTAGGTAATGATGCTTACGTGGCAATGTTTAGGTAATGACGATTACATGGTAATGTTTACATGACAATGTTTATGTGATGATGCCTACATGGTAATGTTTACATGAGGACACTTACATGATAATATTCATGTGATGATGCTTATATGATAGTGTTTACATGAGGATGCTTACATGGTAATGTTAACTTATGATGCTTACATGATAATGGTTTCATGTTGATGGCAATGATGATGGGATAAGATGAGCAATGAGATTACCTTGTTAATGATGACAATGATGAATCATGTTAATGACAATGGACATGTGCATTTGCATCATGGAAAGAATGCATGAGCCAGGTCGGTGAGAAAGTCATGTAACTAATTCAGTGAAGTCGGTGAGAAAGTTACATAACTAATCCGGTGTGCTTTAGATGAAGTCTTACATCTGTAGGGACTAGATAAAGTCCGACAATGTAAGGACCTCATCCTAACGAAGATGGGGGAAGAGTGTGTCATCGACGGGTGAACACTCCGCGATACCGGTATCAGCTGATGAGATGCATATGAGCATGAGCATGATGGTGCATTCGCATATATGGACAATGCAATGAGCAAATGAGCATGTGGAATGTTGATGCATTGCACTAATGAAAGGTTAATGATGGTTATAATGACATGGTTATGTTTTTGTTGGTATGGCAGTGTTTATCGTTTCTATTATGTGCTTACTGAGTCTTTGGACTCACTCTTGCTTGTTAATGTTTTTTTCTAACTGATCGTGGCAAATGACATGCTTCGGGAAGGGAGAATAGATCATCCACGTCACACGTAGTTCTCATGCAAACCTTTCTCCCTAGATGTTTCACTTTTGTTGTTGTATTATGTTTAATTGTTAAATTGGCTGCGCAAAGTTTGTAATGATTAATGTGTAGTGGTAGCATTCCGGACCCAGGTGGCGGGTCGAGGTGTTACACTAATTTTCTCCAAAGATTGTCTGCAGGCTTGCAACGCAGTATAATGTGATCAATCGTTTCTATTGCAGGGTAGATATCGCAATATGGGTCATGAGTCCAATGTTTAACTATCATGTTGTCTTTGGTGTTTAAACGTCCTCTGAAAGCAAGCCATAAGAAGATTTTGGTGCTGTGAGGTATTGATCGATTCCAAGTGTAGTCCGCGCAGGCCATTTTTGTCCATGAAAAGACAAGGTTATGTAGAATGTTGATGTAGTTGTGGTAGTCATGGTTGAAATGGATATCCTCTAGCCTGGGTATCTGGTTATAGTTGTTGGGTAGATAGGAAATCTCGTAGGACCAGGAGTTCTGAAGCAGCTTGTTGTGAAAGAACTAACTGCAGTGAGATCACCCAATTGTTGTCTCTATGCTACGATTGGACGGTGCAGTTTGGGTGAGTTGCGAAAGTGAACAGGGTTGGTAGGCTAAGTTGGAATCTTCCCATTGACGTCCATTTATCTTTCTAGAACATGGAGTTTGCTCCATTGCCAATAATCACTTCTGTCAATTGTACTGTCACCTGTATTACTGTCGATATTGTTCTCTAGATTGTTGTGTCTCTCTGACGAGGGTGTATCTTAATGTCATTTTGAATATAACGCATCCTTATCCAGTGGAAGCAATGTCGGGACCCAAAATATGCAATTCTGGACCCTCTGTGTATACTGCACTAGTCTAGGATCACGCTAGTGCACACAGTGGCAATATTAGTGAAATATCATGTCCATATACAAAGATAACTAATAAACAGGCAAATAACAATAAACATCAGAGTAAAGACCTTATGGTCAAAGCTTATAATTAATGCTTCAGAGGGCAGATAGCTCAATGAAGCTGCAGTGAAAAAATGTAATAACTCGGTGATGCCCATCCATATGCCCACAGCAATCGTGTCAAAAGCGCGACCTAGTTCTCCACGATCCTTGAAGTAGACCTTGTTGACTGGCGATTCCTTCACCTCTACTTGATTTATTAAAGCAAGCATGAGTACACACCGTACTCGCAAGTCATACCACAGAATGCAAATTATAGATGCAAGCTTATTCCAAAGGAATGGCTTCTGTGGTTCTTTTGCAGAAATGCAACATTTGCAATTTGAATACAACTAATAGATTGAAAGCATAAGTAAAACAAATAAACAGTAATAATTTTTAACAGTTGTTTTCACAAAGACACATAGCCTAAACAGGTTCTTCACACAGCTGCATAAGTTACCTCACACAGCTGTCCCATCCCAAGTTTTTATGAAAATCTACCCCTCGTGTGAAATCTCCGAGCATGTCCATGACCGTGGACGTGGCTATTCGAATAGATTGGTTAACACTCTGCAGAGTTTGTACACTTTACCCACAAGATGCAATCAACTTGTACAGAGCTGATCACAACAAAACCTTTCAGAAACTTCATCTCAAGCATTGACACTCCCGATGTGCTTTACGCCAGACTACCCCACACAGGAAGCAATCCGACACACACCGTTGAACAGGGACACGACGAACTGCCTCGTGATGTGACTACTTGGTAGCACACCTCCACCCAAGCACACAGCCTAACCTACAACCTGAGTGATCAATGTCAAGACTCCATAACTTACTAAGTTAGGCTCGTCCCATCAGGCATGTGGTTGTACGAAAGGCTCAGTTCAATGTTGCACAAAGTTAAGTCCTTAATTGACCAAGGCAAGACTTCCAAGTTGCTACAAATCCCTACGCACACAGGTTATTAAGCCAATGCACACAGCTCCACCAAAAGTAGCACACAGTATCCACCACTTGCCCCAGTCTAAATCCTTTCCCACCCTGTTGGTTAAGTGCAACATATGCCATCAATGAGTAATAGCACATAGTACACATAGTTTTTATCACATAGTTCCATAGTCACTTAGTCAAGTTTATATTTGCAACTTACATGAGATGATGACTCGTAGCATGGCTAAGCAATCTAATCGTATCGAACCATCCCACGTTGATAATACAATAGCACCAACTAAATAAACCAATCTAGGGTGACAAAAGATTATGGTATACAATTAGACAAGGAGGTCATAACAAATTGGATATTAACTAATCCCAAAAACATTGAAATAAATAATTAAAGTAAATGCAATAATTTAAATCAATATAACTTTTGAAAACTGGGTTCAATATGATCAAAGGTATAACTTGCCTTGCTATAACAATGATAATCTTTATTTATCTTTAATCTTCTACTGTCTTGATCTTCAGCTCCTTCTTGATCAGGACTTCTCGAAGTATCAACGTCTACTTGCAAACAAGCAAATAAACTAAATAAATAAACAACAAAGAGCAAACAAACTCCAAAAATTAAATAAAAATCTCAAATAAATAGATCTTGGATTGAGATGAAATTAGGAATTTGAATGGACTCAATCGGAATTCGGATGCAAAAGATATGAGCTTTGAAAGATCACATGAAATGATGAAATTGAGAGAGAAAAGAATATCCAGAGAATATTCCTTCAGATTAAAACAAATGAATTGGAGACTTACAAGTGGGGCCCACTGGTAAGTGAAAGGGAGCAAAGTTAGTGAATGACTTGTGGAACCAATTTCTGGAGAGAGAAAGAGAGATTGACAGGAGGGTCCCACATGGTATAGACTTGGTGCATGATGGACTAGGTTTAGGGACTTTGGTTCGGGTGGAGCTTTTGGTGTGCCACATGACTATGACACATCAGCAAAAGGGCTTAGGTGGCTGCTGAATTGGCAAAGAGATGGATGCTGACTCGGCTCAAAGGAAAACAAGAGCAACAGGAGCAGCAGTCATGGTCGGCGAACAAGAACCACAGCGCCGAGGGTGAGGAAGGAGCAATTGAGTAGCAAAACGGGGTGCTGAGCACTTGGAGATGCTCTGGTGGTGGAGGCTCATCGGCGGCGGCATTGTATCAATGACGGTGGCGACCTTGGCGGCAGCGAGCTCATGGTCACAGCGGCATTAGCGAAACAAGGGCGCCCGACAGTGACGGAGCTGAGCATCAATTCGGACAGGATATGATCAGCATATGAGCAACACCAGGGACACCTCGGAATAGCCGGAGGAGGACCGGAGCGACTACACAAAGAAGATGACCGAACATAAGGAAGAAACATGGCAGCGGCAATCCAGCGGCACAGGAGCAAAGAAGATGTGGGGGACTAGATGAGATCAACCAGGGGCACGTTATGACGCGCTCAAAACAGCGAGGATGCTCACCGTTGAGTAGATCGACAAGATGAGCGGCGGCCGGATTTGAGGTAGATGAAGGCGACGGTGACGTAGGGGTTCTCTGGAGAAGATAGTGCGAGCACGGCATAGCCCATGCTAATGCGAACCCAACGCCGGTGGAAGCTCGAGCGGAGATGAACCAACGGTGGCGAATTTCACCAGAGATAAAGCTTCAGGCGTCCTCGGTCTTGTGGTGATGGCGGCGCAACGAAGGCACAACCGGGACAACCGAGTTAGGGTTATGGGAGAGGAGATCAAAGCACACGATCTGACGCGGTCGGGTTCTTTAAATAGCACCGCAAGAGGGAGATTGAATAGGGCACGGCGGCGGCATCACGTGTTCAGCCGGGACACAAGAGTCCTGCGTGAGGACGATTGAAGAAGAAGGTTATGTGGCAAAGGCTGGGTCCCACGCGCAGAGACAGGAAGGAAAAGGCAGCGTTGGTGGGCTTCAGTGCGGATGGAACCAAGGGCATAGCGGGCTGGACTGGAAAGAAAAGAAACCGGCTGAGGAAACGAAAAAGAGCTAGCTCGGTTGGGTTTGGTCTTACGTGTACGCACGACTCGGCCGAAATAAAGAGCTGGCGGCGCTGGGCTTTGGCTTGCTCACGTATGGAGGAAAGCGGCAAGGTGGGTTTGGCTGGCTGCGCACACGAGGAAACGGAAAAGGGCGAGCTAGGCGAGCGACTGGGCTTCGGCCGAAGGAAAGCAAAGGAAGGGATGGGCCGGCTCGGGCTGGGCCGAAAGGAATAGAGTCGGGCCAAAACAAATGGAAATGAGCCTGAAGATTAATCTGAGATGTTTAATAGTTTTTCATTTTAGAAAATACTAGAAATCTAAATAGCAAATAAAAAGATAGCAAATGCACTCAAAAAAATTCTAGAAAAATCTAGAAAATATATCCAAGCACATAGATTCCAAATAAAATAGTTTTGATAATAGTTGATAATGAGATTAATCATATTAAATTATTTTTGATTTATGAAAGTTCCAATTAAGCTTTCTTAATTCAAATAAAATCAACCGGTGAATTTTCTCCCTACTAACTAATCAAAAGATTTTTGAAAAGCCAAATTTTGGGACGTTACAAGCAGGGATCAGTATGATTGGACAATAGTTTTGCCGCAACTTTCATGAGTAAGGCTTGGTTATGCAGTCTGACGTTTCTGAGTCCTAGTCTCTCCTATTCTTTCGGTAGAGTAACAGTCGTCCATGCTACAAGGCAGTGGCCTCCATGTAGTTCTTTGTCTTCACACCAAGGGAATGCTCTTCAAATTTTGTCCACAACATCAATGCTACGGTCTGGCCACTGGATACAACTCATGTATGTAGGACTGGAAAGGCACCTAGAGGGGGGGTGAATAGATGCTTTCTCTATTTTTTACCTCGATCGAACTCAACACTACTTTCACTCCAATAGCTATAAAAGCTATGAAGATCTGTATACAAGCACAGTGGATGACCTGTGTTGAATCCGATCAAACACCAAAGCAAAAGACCCAAAACATAGAGAACAAACCCTCGGGCCCGGTCTGACCGATGGCTATCGCGCGGTCAGACCGGCGGGCGGTCCGACCAACGACTTACACGCGGTTTGACCGAACCTGACCAGAAACAGTGCAGACAGCTCGAAATCCAAAACGAAAATCGGTCCAACTTTTGATCTATACGATGAAACTTGACCAAACTTGAGACACACATCCCTAAGGATATCAGAAACCTATTGCAAGCAACGATCGTCCAGATCTATGCCAAAGTCCTGATATTTTTTCATTTGAACGAAGGTGGTTTCAAAACCGGGCAAAAAACAAAAACGAGATCTAGAAACTTGCTCTTGGTTGAATGATGATCTAGATGATCCGAGATAGGTTCCCACATGTCACAGCAAGTAAGATAAAGAGAAGAAACCAAGCAAAAACTCGTGGATCAAAGGATGACTCAAAATGACCAAATAGAGATGAAGAACACAAGAAAACTCATCTTTGAGAAATCATGTATAGATTGATTTGAGATTGAGAGGGTTTACAGCCACTCCATCCATGGAGGACAAGAGCTCAATCCATGAGCACTCACTCAACTCATCTCTCTAAAACCCTAAGCCTCTCCTTTCATCTCTAAGCCCTAAGACAAACTAGGGTTTTGCAAATAAAGTGCTTGGAGGCTGCTTGACAGCACCCCCTCCTATTTATAGTGAGGCCTAGCTTCTAGAAGAGTTAACCCTAGTGGGCTCCCGTTAAGGCCCACGTGCAAACGGGACACATGCACGCATCTTAAAGCATCGTCTTCATCTTCTCTTGACCTAAACCACTTCTCCATGCGTTGTCTCGCGCCGTGGTTTAGCCAAAAGGGTCACCAAGGCAGTATTTGGTGAAATTACCAAAATACCCCTCTCGGTCCTTCTCCGAAGACCAAGTCCAATCCTGGTGAAGCAATCGTCTGCTTCGCCACGTGTTGGTAGATCAACGACTCTCATCATGTCAGCAAGTCTCTCCCGTCCGGCTCCCGCCGAAGCCACCATGGCACTTGCACCGACCCCCGCGCCGCTTGATCCAACCAGTCGCACCAAACTGCCCGTTCTGTCACCTTTGTCCATTCTGCGCCATGCTTGAGTCCATTGACCTCACCCAGCATCCTTGATCGTTCTGGACCTTAGCTCTCCAAGCTTAGTCCTGATCATCCTCACCGTTGACCGTCGTTGACCTCCAAGCATCCTGCACAACAAGTAGACAAAGAAATTGAATCCGGGAATAAGTTCTTCACAACTTGACCCACGTTAGTGAAAATATGCATCATGCAACACAAATGCACTGAAGCCCAAGTCCTTGACTTAACAAAAAACTCATCCCAACAATTTGGACGTTGAGCAAGCTAAATCCGGCCGATCGCCACTCTTGCCGGCCTCGATCGATCCATTCGGCCCGATCGTGCCATTTGCTGAAAGCTTGGCTCGACCGCCTTGGGACTTAGCCAAAATTCCACTTGAGGCATGGCCGGTCTGACCGCCAAAGTGGATGGTCAGACCGCCAGTGACCTGACAGAACTGACACTATGCCGAAAATGCTTGATTTGACAAACCGCAAAAGACATTGCCAATTGTATCATCATCCTAAGATCATGCACATATCCCCATGATATCCACAATCTCCCCCTTGATGAATACATTAGCAATTTCCAAAAAATACAAAGTTTGAGGTTTGAAAAGTAAAAAACTCGACGTTTTCGCGCAAAGGCACAACTTGGTCCAAATGCAAGAGAAAGCAATGGAAAAGACCAAACTGGCTCCAGAATAATATAGGTAAGTGAGATAAGGCAAAAGAAGGCAAGAAGGCTTCAATTTCCGGAAAATTGCAAAATCTCACTTAAGGTCCATATGAAAGAACAATTATTCAATTTGACCTTGGATCATTGTGAGGAAGCAAGAATTGCAATTCAAATTCAGAAATGGCATTAAGATCGCAAAAAATACATATGAGAAGCTCCCCCTCACTATGATCCTCATAACCTCATAAAAAAAATTCACTTCCTCCCTCTTCATTTTTACCATTTCTCGCCCTTTGACAATGGATTCATCAAGGTGCATAAAAGGAAGATAGAGCATGAATGACATGGAATGGCTGCAATTTATTCATTTTTAGTACAGGGAGCCATGAAAATTATCCAAGAGGACTGGACCAGTATTACACCAAGCTATATTATGTGAAGAAGCGAAGAAGCTATAGTAAATCATGGCAAATCATATATAGCAAAGCGAAAGCCAGATGAACAATAATCTGAGATTAAATGATCGTTTAGTATGACTAGGTGTTCAAGACCATAGTTTAGCCAAAGGTATCCAAAAATGAGTCAAGCCATGTCAATAAACTAAATGGAACCAAGAAGCTAAAATTGAGCCAATTTAGAGCGCTATGAGTTCAAAGTTGAAATTTGTTCAAGCACTTTGAAATTTAGCACATTTAACACTTGCTAAAATTTATTTTTGGTTTTATCTTAGTAAAGCAAGTCCTGGACTAGGAGCCATCCACAACTGCCTCCTAAGCTTCAACTAATTTTCACAATTTGTTTTGTTTTTAGCCAAGTGTTAGATCTCAAGCCTTGCCGCGACCATCCCAAGCAAGAAGCTTAAAAGAGTGGTCTAGGTTATTCAAAACTCCCCCTGAGTTCATGCCTAGTGCAATGGCAAGCCGTCTCATGAGAATGAATTGGTGAGATCAATTTTTTCGCACAGAAAAGATCATTTTTCATTTGCTTGCCTTAGGAAATAGCATAGCTCAATCTAAAACTCAAATTAGATTTAAGACTCAACTTAGCCTATTTGACGTGGCATGAATCATGAGAGGATCACTATAGCAAAACTAATCACAATATCCAACAAATCATGTTTTAATTCAAGTGTTTCACATTTAATAGAGCTAGCATGGCAAAAACTAAGCTACACATGGAAAGTCATGATAAACCTAGCAAACTAGCACAAGACATGGCAAGGTATAAAGCATGAAAGCATGTCACACAAGGATAATAATCAAGGCTCTAGGAAATTATATTACAATGCAAGTTGCCGATTTAAAATACAATATGGTACAATGAATGCAAAAGATCAAACTCCCCCTCAAAACAGGCCAAGAGGACTAATAACCCCCAACTCTCCCCGCAAAGAAGCAAAACGGGAAGAATCAAGAGCCTTAGTGAAAATATTCGAAACCTGCTGCTCAAACTCTACAAAGTGAAGCACAACATCACCCTTCTCTACATGGTCTCTAAGGAAATGATATCGAATGTCAATGTGCTTGGTCCTAGAGTGTTACACTGGGTTTTTGGCAATGTTTATAGCACTAGTGTTGTCACAGAAAAGAGGGACACTATCCAAAAACAATTCATAATCCCGCAGAGTAGACAAGATCCAGAGAACCTGAGAGCAACTACTGGCTGCAACTACATACTCTGCTTCGACAGTGGACTGTGCAACAGAGGACTGCTTCCTAGAAGACCAAGAGATAAGATATGTGCCTAAGAAATGACAAGTGCCAGAAGTACTCTTCCTATCCACTCTACACCCCGCAAAATCAGCATAAGAAAAAACCCGAATGGAGAGAGCAGAATCAGAAGGATACCAGAGTCCAAAATCAAGAGTGTCCTGGAGGTACCTGAAAATGCGACGCACTGCTTGACGATGAGAGGCACGAGGGAAAGCCTGAAATCGAGTGCACAGACACACATCAAATTGTATGTCCAGCCTCATCACCGTGAGGTAGAGAAGAGAGTCAGTCATGCTGCGGTACTCCTTCTGGTCCACAGGCTCTCCATCCTCATTAGGGTCCAGCACGGTGGATGTGGCAATGGGAGTAGACATTGGCCTACTGCTTCCCATGTCGAAGCGCCGAAGAAGGTCCTTTGTGTACTTGCTTTGATGAATGAATCTGCCTTCTTTCAGTTGCTCGACTTGAAGACCAAGGAAGAAAGTCAGTTCACCCATCATGCTCATCTCAAATTCCCTGCTCATAGAATCTGAAAATCTAGACACCAAAGCATGAGAAGAACCACCGAATATGATGTCATCCACATAAATCTGAACCAGTAAGAAATCACTGCCATGCCTGAGAGTGAACAAAGTTTTATCTACCATTCCCATTTTAAATTCATTTTTAAGCAGGAAACTCTTAAGCCTATCAAACCAAACTCCAGGGGCTTGCTTCAATCCATACAAGGCTTTGGAGAGCTTAAACACATAGTTTGTGAATTTGGGATTTTCAAAACCAGGAGGTTTCTTGACAAAGACCTCTTCTTCTATGAAGCCATTAAGGAAAGCACTCTTGACATCCATTTGATAAAGCTTAAAGCCTTTAGATGCCGCGAATGCTAGCAAAATGCGAATGGCTTCTAATCTAGCTACAGGAGCAAAGGTCTCCTTAAAGTCTAAGCCTTCTACCTGGGAATAACCTTGAGCTACAAGCCTAGCCTTGTTGCGAACTACCAACCCATCCTCACTTTGCTTATTTTTGAAAACCCATTTTGTTCCAATTACATTATGATTAGGTGGAGGTTCAACTAAGGTCCAGACTTTGTTTCTTTCAAAATTTTCAAGCTCTCCATACATGGCATTGACCCAAGAGGAATCAGATAAAGCATGGGCGACATCTCAGGGTTCAAAAGACGCGACAAAAGTAGAATGTGCATGAGAATCTAGAGTGATAAACCTGGAGCGAGTGACTCGCTCATGAAGATCCCTAATCATCTGCTCAGATGGATGCTGTCGCTAAATGTGAAGAGGAGGTCCTGGTGCTGAAGTGGCCTCTACCTCATGGACTGTGGAGGTAGGAACAGAACCACTCGAATCGTCGGTGAAGATAGGAGGAGGCTGCTTAGCTGAAGCTGGAGAAGTGGAAGCAGGCTCTCCAACCATCTCAGAGGTGACTGGAGGATGGATTGGGTCCTCATCCTCAGAGTCGTCATCGACGAAGATACTTTCAGAAACCTATGTACCTGCACCATCGGGTTTAGTATCAGGACTAGCCTCATCAAAAGTGACTTCGCAAGTCTCAACAATTTTGTTAGTATCCAAATTAAATACACGATAGCCACGAGAATGAGCAGGATATCCAAGAAAAATGCCATTAGAACATCTTAATTCAAATTTATCCAAGTTGCCATGTTTAAGAATGAAGCACTTGCAACCAAAAATCTTGAAATGAGAGAATTTAGGCCTATGACCAAATCTAAGCTCAAAAGAAGTCTTGCCTATGACAGATCTTAAGAACACCCTATTGGATACATAGCAAGCAATAGAGATCGCCTCAGCCCAAAACCTCCTCGGTGTGCTATGCTCATCTAGCATAGTCCTAGCTATCTCTACAAGGGTCCTGTTCTTCCTCTCTACAACCCCATTCTGCTAGGGAACTCTAGGTGAAGAGAACTGGTGCTCAAGTCCTCTCTTAGTGCAGAAAGTGGCAAAGAAAGAGTTCTTGAATTCTGTCCCATTGTCACTCCTAATGGCTCTCAAAGCTCTAGGAAGGTCAACAGCTAGTCTAAGGACCAATTCTCTAAAATAGCCAAAAGCCTCGTCCTTAGAAACCATAAAATAAACCCATGAATACTTGGAGAAATCATCCACAATCACAAGCACATACCATTTCCCTCTTGCAGATTGAACTCTAGAGGGGCCAACCGTGTCTAAGTGCAAGAGCTGACCAGGTCCATCAGTCATCACTAAAGTAAGAGGTGGATGAGAAGCAGAAACCATCTTACCATGTCTACAGGGTGTGCACACAAGGTCTCTTACATTGTTAAGCAAAGGCAAACCTCTAATCAAGTTCTTGCTATTGACCCTAGTAAAATGGTCGAAGCCTATGTGTCCAAGCCTACGATGCCACAATACTAGATCATGAGAGTCAGAAGCCATAAGACATCTAGGACTGGAAGCAGAAGAGACACTAAAATCAGCACAAAAGATCTTCTCAAACCTGGAGATCCCAAAGACATGCTCACCCGAGGAGTCTAGAATTCTACACACCACTCTTGAATCTCACCTCCAGACCCTCATCAAGAAGCTGAGAAACAGATAGCAGATTATACCTCAGCTTACTTACCAAAGTGACATCCTTAAGCATGAACTTGTTGTTGACACGCACTGTGCCCTTGGCTGTCACAGTCCCGGTAGAAGCATCCCCAAATGTGATCAACTCATTGCCGGATGCACGTGTGAGGGAGGAGAACTATCTAGAATCTCCAGTCATGTGTCGAGAACACCCGGAGTCAACAAGCCATATGTCCTCCTTCCTCGCACGATGGACCTCATCGGGATCGCTGAAAAGGTCATCATTGTTGGAGGAGTTGACGTCGTGCATGTCCTTGGCCATGAAGCACATACTGGTGAAATCCTGGGTCTTCTTCTTGCCATGAGAATCATCGTCGTCGTCCTCTATCCCCGAGTCCACATCGCTCATATCAACACTCTCAAGAGCGGCAAGGACCCGGCTGACGAACTTGCGATAGTTGGACTTCTTGGCTTTTGCATCCCTAGCTTGAGGACGCCTCCGGAAGTCCTTCTCCTCCTTGCCTTTCAGCTTGGGGCATCTGGCACGAATTTGGTTTGGCTCACCACACTCAAAACAAGTGATAGGGCCACCTCTCTTTTTGCTCCTCACTTTATTGTAGACTCTCATGAATTTTGTGGATAGGAGGGCTAAGTCATCCTCAAGTAGCTTTTCTAGCTGCTCATCGCTCAAGGAATGCAAAGTGGACAATGAAAAACCAGATGAGCCAAAATCCAAAGAATCTGAAGAGCTACCCTTAGATGGGTCAACCATTGGAGCCATCAACTCTGTCTTGAGAAGACGCGAGATGAAGTCAATCTGTAAGACCAAGAGGTTTTTGGTCATGATATTTGATGATGAACACATTGACAATAAATAAGACTTAGTCTTGGGGTTTTAAGATGAATACATTGGCTCTGGAACATGCTTGTGATCTTAGATGCTGACATGCTTTTTGAGCTCTGTTGAAAATCAGCATTTGTCAAATTTAACAGTTGTACCGGTGTTGTTTTCGTGGTATTACCGTAGGACGGTTCAACCGCATTTTTGTTGGCGGTTCCATTTTTCTAGAAGGCTTGTTTTTGGAGTTTCTTATTTTCATGTGAGCGGTAGTACCGGCTTTAAATGTGCGGTACTACCGGAGTACAGTATGACTGCGGCTATGCAGCGGTAGTACTGTTTGTCTTGGTTCCGAACGCATGTTTTGCTCGAAACATTAGATCTTGATCTAACGGCTCATATGGAGAGGAACGCTCAGACCGTCCGAACTCTTCAAGGATTGTGAGCCTTTGATTTGAAATCTAATGGCTGAAATCAAGGGGAATGTTCGGACTTTCTACAGTCCTCCCAAATCTGACGGTTTTGAAGCATGGTCCGATTGGCCCAAATCATCTGGAGCGTCCACGTGTCTCAGGGCTTGGTTCTGAGTTCTTTTACGCATTTCAGAGGTGCGGTAGTACCGCACATCGGTAATACCGTTGTGTTTTTGGCGGTATGAAAAAACCAGAACACTTATTTTTGGACATTGGATTTCTTACTGAGCGGTATGACCGCGCCATGGATGGCGGTAGTACCGCGATTGGTTTTTCAAAGAGAGAGAGAGTTTCTGACAAGCATGTTAAGTGAAAATCGGTAGAACCTTAGTCTTGTAGCGGTATGACCGCAGAACGGTATGACCGTGCTTTGAACGTCGGTAATACCGCTCGTTAGTGTGACCGCTGATGAACGGTATGGAATTTCCAGAGAGTGTGTTTTTGGAAGACTTTGAGATTTTATGAAGAGCGGTAGTTCCGCAGTGTTTTGAGCGGTACGACCGCGTGTGCGGTAGTACCGGGGCTAATATGGCGGTAGTTCCGATTATTCTCTGGAAAATTGTCGTTTTGGGGATTTGGCTGAGGATAGTTTAAATTCATGAGCTTTATTGTGTTGCATGATGCATGATAGTGTTTATGCGTGTGAGTGAGCTAATGGATGGTCAAGTTGGAGAACTTGTGCCAAGATTTGGTTTCTTTGATCTTTGCATATGCAGGTTGAGCGTGAAGGCAATCATGGTCGGTGACAAGGTGGACCAGTACTAGGATGGGGAGGTCTGAGGTCTAGGAGGTCATGGATGTCACGAGGTGATTGAGCTTACGCTGGAGCACATGGTGATCAAAGGGTTGCATGGTGCGTGGAGGAGTTCCAGGAGTTGGAGTCCTGGAGGTTTACTTCATGTGTTGAAGATATGGAAGGTTTTCCGTATTTGGAGTTATTTAGAAATAGAGTTCGTGTCCATGTTGTAGAGAACATGTCTAGGACTCTATGGTATAAAAAGAGAGGTGGGGGTTAGGTGCTAATCTCACGGGATACATACGGAAGTTTTAGGGCAGAGCTTTGAGCATTGCTTTTACTGTGGCTTTCATATAGGCTTGCTATGTGAGAGTTTTAGAGGTCTTCTAGTTGGAGGCTTTGAGGGGTGCTTGCCGAGTACTTTGTAGACACAAATCAGAATTGAGAAATAAAGTTTAGATTCGTTCAAACTTTGTCTCTAGATTTGTTGTTCTTGCTATGCGCCAGAGGAGGTCTTTGCTGTGAAGATCTTCAAGAGTTGCTGTGTGCGATTTGGAGGTCAATTTGCTGCAATCATTCAACCCCCCTTCTGATTGTCATTACGATCCTACACAATCTCATGCATCTTCAACCTTGAGTAGAGCTTATCCATGGTAAGCTCACTCATGGCAGTGTTCTCATTGATGGAAGTGATCTTCATCTCCCAAACTCTCACGTCAAGTGCATATTGGGCAGTAAGCCATGTGATAGGAAGGTATCCTTCACCAGTCATGTGTGAATGTTATCTGACTATAAAACTTGAGAATTTATAAAATGAATTTTAGTTATAGAATAATTGCTTTGGAACTTAGTACAAATATTTAAAGAAACATTGCTTTATGCAAGTTCAACCAATAAGCCTTCCTTTGTTATATCTTTGCATGCATTATAATCTGTTATTAGGTGTAACTTGCGAGCACGGAAGTTGTGCTCATCCTTGCTTGATGCAAATAATTTCATAGGAGAAGGACTTCGCTACCAGTGTGGATCTCGATGACTAGGCCGCTACCCCAGTCGATTGCCTATGGCATATCAACTGGACTCCACTACTTCTTCGTCTTCCGCTGTGTTCTTTATTGTTGGCTTGTAAGCCTTTCTTATAATAAAATCTGTTGATTATTAATAAAATTATGCGATTTATGGATGTTACCATATCTATTTACTGTGTGAACTAGCTACTAGTCATGGGACTAGTTCAGAAATACACAAAGGATTTTTTTTTGGGGGGAGGGGGTTATGAAATGAAGATGATTTGCCACAATTAACATGACTCTTAGGCTACAGAGTCAAAACAATAATTAGTTTTAAAAAATGGATAGCTTTGAAAATTCTAAAAAGGAAATTATACCACTGAATAGGTTGATTCGTGACCTAGCATAGTGCTTGTTGATAACCCCATGCATCTAAAGGGAAGTTATTGTCTGTAGGCCTACCACTCATGCAAATGTAAATGCAAAGAAGAATTGAAATCTGATGCACCTAAGAACTGGGAAACGATTACTAGCCATAAAAAGTATGTATTTCTGTGAGTGTGTGATAGTCTTATACTCTTATTCCTTTAGATGTACAATATTTATCTCTAGTAGATTATTCTTTGAATGCTCATGAACTGTGTACAATCTATTGTTTTCATTGTTTTTTTTTTGAACTTTGATGAAGCCTATGTCAATACGCATTGCTATGCCCATTGATGCCACTGCCAGTTCTGATTGTTAATAAATAATAAGTGCATTTCTTATTTAGGAATTAGAGATACAAAATAAAGAGGAGCAAGACATTGCCATACACTCGATAATTAGCTGACCTTCTCTCTAGATTGTTATGAAAAGAAATATAAACATTGTGAGGACTAAAAGAATGTTGTGCACTAAATGATTTCATTGTACACAATATTTTTTGCAACAATATTTTTTGGAGATTCCTCATCTGAGATTAGAATTTTGAGTCTATTTCGGCTTGTGACTCACGATACGGCTACATAGAGTTGGCCGTGTGTGAAGACTTGCTTTGGTAAATAGTGTCCAACATTTTGTAGCGATTGTCCTTGACTCTTGTTTACTTTCATTGTGAAACACACTGATATTGGATATTGCCTCCTTTTCAATACAAACGGCCATTTCGATTCGCTCGGTGACATGATGATTCGTGGAACGTAGACCTTATTTCCAATGTTTGTCCCTATTATGATTTGTGCTTCGATGAACCACTTCTCTAGTTGTGTTATAGTCAGTCTTGTCCCATTGCATAGGCCTGCACTTTGATTTATGTTTCTCAATAACATTATTGGCAGGCCAACTTTCAAACACAGTTCATGGTTTGGTGTTCCAGGGAATTTCAAGCTATTTAGGAATTCTGTTGTATGTAGATGATCTCCATCTTCACTGTTTGACATGGCTTTGCATGCTGTATCTGAGCTTAGGTACATTATTTCTTCACCAGGTATTCGACTCATGATGTAGGAGTTTATCGCGTGTACCATTTCATTTCTCAGACATAGGATGGCCCTTTCTTCTAGGTATGTTCGTTTGGTGTAGTTGCTCCGCAGGTTAGGGTAGGTGTTGTTGACTATAGTTTCTATTTGGTTTTCTCCTTTCTACAAAAGCAAGTCTTCAGGGATGGTTACCCAGGCCTCATCTTCTTTATTTCCTGCTAAGCCATCCCCAATGGTTAGTATCCATTCTACAAATTCAGTAGTGTTCTTTTGTTCTTCTGGAGAATCTGTTAATGCATTTAGACGCATGTTTTGCGTAAGCTTAAATTCTTCAAAGTGCTTCCATAAGTATGAGCGTTTTAAGGATGCATCAACAATTTGAGATATTCGTCCTTTAGGTATGACTGGCAGAATTTGTCTGAAGTCACCCTCATCACCACTGTCATTCCTCCAAATGGTCTGTCTTTGCTATTCTCATTTGTAAATCTTAGGATGTCTCTCATGCTCTTGTCTAGTGCCTCGAAGCAATATTTGTTTGCCATAGGTGCTTCGTCCCATAGTATTAGCGATGTCTTCTTTAGTAGATCTACAAGAAATGACCCTTGTTTGATATCACATGTTGACTCATTAGTGATGTCTAGTGGAATGTGAAACCTTGAATGTGTAGTTCTTCTGCTTGGTAAAAAAAGTGCTGCTATTCCACTGGAGGCCACTGCTAAAACTATTTTCCCTTCAGATCGAAGTGATGTTGTGTTTGCCTTCTAAAGAAATGTGTTTCCCGTACCGCCATATCCATGAACAAATATTAGTTTGCCAAGTTTTTTGTTTACTAATTGTACTGTCGCATCGAAAGCTATTCTTTGATCTGGATTTAACTTTCCAAGCAGTTCCATGTTCTCGATTCGAAGAGAATCTCTACCATAGTTTAACTCTTCACTTATCAATCTATTTTGTAGACCTTGAAGTGATGTGTTATCTGGTAATTGCATTCCTTCATAGTCTTTCAATGATTTTTTGCCTTTCCTTAGCAATTGCCTGATCTCTATAAGAGCGAGGTTCCTTATTTGTTCATTATTAAGTTGAAGTGTCTCAAAGTTCAAGATTCTCCTCTGACGCCTTTGGATGTCCTCAGAGAGTAATTCCCAGGTAGATTCCCATAGTTTGGCAGGATCTGTGACCTCACAAAGTAGCAGGATTATGTAGAAAAGTTGGCGCATTTGTTGTGCAGAAGCCCAATGGGATGCTTCTTTGATGCAATCATCCCACTCTTTGTCGTCGTCTAGTAACCCAAGGGCATAACATGCCGATTTGTAAGTCGGGTGGACAATACTGTCGGGACCCCGGATCTCCGGGTCCAGGACCCTCTATGTATATCTGCACTATTATCTAGATCAGTAGTTAGTGCACACAGTAGCAACATTGGTGTAATCAAAACCATACACCAAACTATAGATGAAGCAGACAAATTAATATTTAATAGCAAAAGGACCTTATGGTCAAGTCTTACAACGCTTGCCTCGCAGGGCTTAACAACAAAAGTTAGCTTGCAGCGAAAACCAACAACTGGAGAAGGTCACCCAATATGCCCACCGGCAATCGAGTGGAGGACGTGACTTAATTCGCATAGTCTTCAAAGTAGTCTTACTTGTAGAACTCGTTGCTTCCTGGTTCTTCGTCGGCGACTGATCAACCAGAGGGTATAAAGCCGTGAGTACTTTGAATGTACTCAGCAAGTCGCAGAGAAATGTATGCAAGTAATATTCATGCAAGGTTTGACAAGGATAGCTTTATTAGATCAAATTTAGCACCTTTGGGAAACTATAGGCGAATGCTAGAGGAATGCTTTAAATATCTTAGTATTCTTTTTTACGGCCATCAAATGGCATTCTTTTGGAGTTGCTTGAAAGCGTGCACACATGCAAACGCTAAACATAATATCGGGCCTAGATGTGGTAAGATAAAGCAAACTACCCATCATAGGCCTATAAAGCTTTAAATCTACCTATTTACCTCCCTCATTTAGATCGAGATGACCGTTGGTTACCATGGAAGTCTTGATAGGTTTTGCATCTTCCATGCCAAATCTCTTGATCAAATCTTTAGCATACTTTGTTTGGCTCACAAAGGTTCTATTTTTTAGTTGCTTGATTTGAAGTCCACGAAAATAGCTTAATTCTCCGATCATGGGCATTTCAAATTCCCTAGACATCATATCACCAAATTCTTTGCAAAAGTCTTGATTAGTAGACCCGAAGATAATGTCATCAACATAAATTTGATAAACAAAGAAATCATCATCTAAGACATTAGTAAACAAAGTTGAATTAATTTTCTCAATTTTAAATCCTTTTGATACTAGAAAATCTCTAAGGCATTCATACCATGCTCTAGGAGCTTCTTTAAGACTATAGAGCGCTTTGGAGAGTTTATAGACATGATTTGGATTCTTAGGATCTTCAAAACCGAGAGGTTGTTCAACAAAGACAAGTTTGGATATTTTTCATTTTAGAAAAGCACTTTTAACATCCATTTAAAATAATTTAATAACAAAATATGATGCAAAGGCAAGTAATATCCGAATTGACTCAAGTCTAGCTACAGGAGCAAAGGTTTCACCAAAATCCAAACCTTCGACTTGAGAATATCCTTGAGCGACCGATCTCGCTTTGTTTCTTACAACCATTCCATTTTTATCTTGCTTGTTCCTAAAGACCCATTTTGTACCAATGACATTATGTTCCTTGGGACTATCTACCAATGTCCAAACTTTATTCCGGGTGAAGTTATTGAGTTTTGCATGCATTGTATTGACCCAATCCGGATCATCAAGTGCTTCTTCTACATGTTTTGGCTCAATAGAAGAGACAAAGGAGTAATGTTCACATAAAGAAGCAATACGAGATTGAGTTTGAACACCCTTACTTACATCACCCAATATTTAGTCTATTTGATGATCTTTTGCAATTGCATTGTGGATTCTTAGTGGTAAGTTTGATGGTTGATCATCTTCCTTATTGTCTTCTTCATCAATTTGAATTTGATTTGTAGTGGAAGAGGTAGGAGGTTCAACTTGAATGGAAGAAGATGGATCGTCTTTGGGCTTGATGTCGCCTATTTGTATGTACTCCATGGCTTTTCTTAAGGCTTCATCACCTACATTATCCAAATTATTATGCTCTTCTTAAAAGCCATTAGTTTCATCAAATTGTACATCATGTCTTTCTTCAACTAAACTGGAGTTTTTGTTGAAGACACGACAAGTTTTGCTATTTGATGAATAACCAAGCAAGAAACCAACATCGCAACGACTTGCAAATTTTGAAAGATGAACACCCTTTTTCAAAATATAACATTTGCAACCAAATACACTAAAGTAAGAGATGTTCTGTTTTCTTCCAACAAGAAGCTCCTAAGATGTTTTTTTTTCAAAAGACGGTTTATGGCATGATAAGCGGTGTTAATTGCTTCCGCCCAAAAACTATCAGAAGTATTATATTCATCAAGTATTGTCCTAGCCATTTCAATTAATGTTCGATTTTTCCTTTCTATAACTCCATTTTGCTCCGGAGTGTAGGTTGTGGAAAGTTCGTGCTTTATTCCAAGTTCATCACAAAAGTCTTCAACTTTAGTATTTTTGAACTCAGAACCATTATCACTATGGATTTTCTTAATTTTAAAATCAAATTCATTTTGAGCCCTTTTTGCAAAACTTTTGAAAATACTGAAGGTTTCGGCTTTGTCATCTAGGAAAAATACCCATATGTATCTAGAGTAATCATCCACAATGACTAAACAATAGCTATTACGCCCGATACTCTTATAGGTTGTTGGCCCAAATAAATCCATATGTAAGAGTTCCAATGGCCTAAAAGTTGACATGATACTCTTGGAAGTAAGAGAATTAGCAACCTGTTTACCAGCTTGACAAGCACTACAAAGTCCATTTTTCTCAAACTTCACATCTTTCAAGCCAACAACTAAATCGTGTTTGAAAATCTTTTTAAGTTGAATCATTCCAACATGAGCTAGCCTTCTATGCCAAAGCCAACCCAAAGAGGTTTTAGCAATTAAACAAGTATTAAGGCATGATTCATTTAAAGTAAAATCAACCAAGTAAAGATTTTCAAATCTAAATCCTTTGAAAACTAAAGAATTATCATTTTCATTTGAAATTGAAATGCTTTTAATAGAGAATGAGCAAATCAAGCCAAAATCACATAATTGAGCGACGAATAACAAATTAAAGTTTAGCGATTCAACTAAAGATACATTTGAAATGGAAAGGCCATTTTCGATAGCGATCTTACCCAATCCCATTACCTTTCCTTTGCTACTATCGCAAAATGTGATCTTGTAAACTCATTTTCCATTATCGAATGCGGTGAACATTTTTCTATCACCGGTTATGTGTTGAGTACATCCACTATCAAGCACACAATATTTTTCACTGGTCTTGTAGTTCACCTACAAAATAAGAATTAAGTTCTTTTAGGTACCCAAATTTATTTGGGTCCTTAGAGGTTAGTGACCAAGGATTTTGGCACCCAAATAGCATTCTTTTTAGCGCCTAAAATTGAAGTGCCAACAAATCTTGCAATTACTTTAACATCCTTAGTTTTCCTAAGCATATAACATGAATCATATATACCTAAAGATGGAGTCTTACCAATAGGACAAGTTTGTTGCAATGTCCTATTTCCCGGCATTTATGGCAATACTTACCATTTTGCTTAACAAACCTTGTGGACTTGTTTACCGGTTTCTTACCTTTCTTGGGCACATAGCCAAGCCCTTCTTTGTTGAATGAGCACCTTTGATCACTCAAAAGCTTGTCAAGGGTGGCCTTACCCTTGAAGCACCGTTCTAAGCTTTTGCTTAGCTTGGTTACTTGCTCTTTTAGCTCATTGTTTTCAACAATAAGCTTTGCATCAAGAGACTCATCATTATCATGATTAGAGTTAACATTAGAGCAACATGGCATGGCAAGCAGATCATTACATGAAGTAGATGCACTAGTTCTAGTAATTTCTACACTAGGCATTTCACCAAGAATATCACATGTAATTCCACACTGGTGCAAGATTTGCTTGAATTTTCTTGAATAAGCAAGTCATGAGCCTACTTTAGCTCCTCATAGGAGCCTTTAAGAGAGAGATGCTCTTTCTTCAAGACCCTAATTTTTGTATTTTCGTTTCCAAGATATTCATTCCAATCTATCAACATATCCATAAGCTCATCATATGAAGGTTCTTCGTTATCAAAGAGTTTTACCTTATCTCCTTTTGCCATGAGGCATGTAGGAGATGAGAAGAGTGATGGAGCCTCTTTGATGGCAATGCTGACAAGTCCCTTCTTCTTAGGAGACTCATCCTCATCGGAGTCGGAGTCGGAGTCGGTGTACTCTTCATCGGAGTCTCATTCTCCAATGTGAGCTTCATTCTTGCCATCCTTGTGAAGCTTTTTGAAAAGCTTCTTGCCATCGAACTCCTTCTTCTTGGATGACTTGCCCTTGTCATCCTTCTTTGTGGGGCAATTAGAGGCGATGCGCCCCTTCTCATCGCACTTATAGCAACGGATGTTACTATAGCACTTGTTGTCACTGGAGGATTGCCCATTCTTGCTCTTGTCAATGTTGAAGCTTCGATTTTGGCGTCTCCTCATAAATTTCTTCATTCTCCTCACAAGGAAAGCAAACTCTTCTTCGGAGTCTTCATCTTCATCTTCTTCATCACTTGATTCCACTTTAGCCTTGAAAGCAGTATTCTTCTTCTTTAAGGAAGATGACTTCAAAAACTCTTCCTTGTCTTTCTTTTACAACTCATTTGTTATGAGATTGCCCAAGAGTCCCGTTGGCGTCATTCTTGGCAACTCAGGAGAGTTGAGAAATAGTGTCACCAACGTCTCATACTTGTCCGGTAGAGCCCTAAGCATCTTGCGCATAATATCAACATCAAGAATGTTAGTGCCAAGACTTTTGAGTTCATTCATAATGTTGTTGAGTCCTGGATACATCTCAGTGATGTTTTCATGAGGTAACATTATGAATGTCTCATATTTAATCTGAAGCCTATGCAATTTGGCCTCTTTGACTGTGGATGTTCCCTCATGGATTTCTGAGAGGGTGGTCCAAATATCGTAAGTGGTTTCTAAATTGCTCACTCTATTGAACTCATCCGCGCTCAAAGCACCAGAAAAAGCATTCATAGCTTGAGCATCTAAATGAGTATTACGCCCCTCTAGTTCTGTGGGATGTAGTGAATCAAGAGGCATAACATAACACCCTCATTTACGATTTTCCATATGCTTGGACTCATGGGCTTTAAATAAATGGACATTCTAATTTTCCAATATGCATAATTAGAGCCATCAAACAAAGAAGACTTTCCTATAGCAATTCCCTCACTAGCTATCATTTTCTCTCTTAGACGGTTAAGTCTAAATCAATGAGAGACCAAGCTCTGATACCACTTATAGGATCAAAGATAACCGACTAGAGGGGGTGAATAGGATGTTTCAAAACTTTTTGACTAATTAACAATTTAAGTCAATTAGGAACTAAGTCTAGACTAGATACAATTCTAGCTAAGCAATTCTACACAAGATAATTGCTAGAAATGTAAATACGGAATTAGTAAAGACAAGAATTAACCACTAAGAAGACAATGAAGTTTTTCCCGTGGTATCAAAGACTTGCTGGTCTTCACTAGTCCATGTTGAGGAAGGTTGAACCAATCAAGTCGGCTCCACAAATTAAGTCTTCCCTCGATTACTAGTGGTTGTTCTTCCTCCACTCCAGAGATGACGAACACCGAATCACTCACAATTGGCACCAGGCCTCTTCACACTCTTCTTGAAGAGATCACCATGCTAACTCCGCCAAGCCGTCTAGGTGTTTAGCAAACACCAAGAGTAATGAATCACAATCTTCTCTTGACGGCTATCAAGTGCAATGGATCAATCTAGAATGAATGCACTTGAATTTGGCTCAACCACCTCACAATGAATGCACAAGAGAATTGGAGGTGTGGAGAGAACGCTCAAGGCTCAAAGGATGTTAAATAAAGTCTCTCTTACTATCCTTGAGCAGATAGAGAGGTATTTATACCCCCCCCCCCACAAACAAATACGACCGTTGGGGGCAAAACCCCAACTTTTTCAGCAAATACGGTAATACCGCCATGCAATGGCCCGTACTACCTCACCTCACCAACCGCACAGTAACGGCTATCGTAGAGGCATTAACTACCCCTAACATTGCCGTTGGAAATTCGGCGCGGTACTACCGCCATGCAATATGCGGTAGTTCCGCTAGCCGGTCATACCGAAAAATACGAGCGGTACTACCGCTTCACCTTAGAGTCCAAAACAGGCACTCTCTGAAAATAACATACCGCTGATTTTTTGGTAACACCGGGGTGTGGTAGTTCCGCTGAAGAAATGCAGTCATACCACGATGCGGTAGTACTGCTAAGTAATCTCCGGAACTACCGCTCACTAGGTGAGCAGCCAAACCAAAAAGGTGTCTCACTAGAAATTACGTACCGCCAAATATTCTTCGGTACAACTAGGTTGCGATAGTACCGTACCACAGTTCTCGGTCATACCGCTGAGCGTTAGTACCGTCGACACAACGTCGGCTCTACCGATTATCCTGACAAGTGCATAGTTGGTTTTCAAAATAAATTTTAAGTGCATGCATGATCCTAAATTGATCCAAATGGCACAAGAATATGCTATCAAGATACTATTTATGATTCCTCTTAATAGTACGACATTTAATCTAAAATCTGGCCTTCCATCCTTTTCTCCTAAGACCGATAAACATAAAAAGGATCCTAGACTACTTGTACCTTGTCTTTGAACCATATTGATCTTCATATTGACCTTTAGCATGCATCTTCAAGTTGTCATACTCACCATTAGGACTTAACCTTGTAAATACTCAATAAACATGTTAGTCCCATATTCACACATTGTCATTAATTACCAAAATAATTTTTAAGGGCTTAGATGCTTTCAAACATATAATTCTTACTAACACCCTTCTACTATCTATAAGAACAGTATTGTTTTTCACTTGATGCAGTTGAGGAAACAGCCCTCTATCACATCCTATTCACAAAAAAATGTTTTCTGATTACTCATCTACATACCTCTCCATGGATACAGAGGTATGACTAGAAAAAAAACATCATACAGGTTCTACATAAAGCTTACCCAAATTAGCACTGTCTTCATATTTATAGCCACTGTCTATTATTCGTACTATTTTCTACCTGCAACAGCACATGCTTACAACAGCACCTATATAAAATTATTCGCTACTTCCTTACAATATCTAAGAACAAGACGTCAAGACCTATTTTATGTTACGCTTATTCATTGTTCATGGCTCCTTACAACTATCCATTGTGATGCTACCATCTCACTTACATATGTTTACAAACAAAAAAAAAATAGACACTGCAAAAAGAAAACCAGGTATCCCTCATATATACATCTATTCTGCATTCATGAACACTAGAACTTCTTACATGTTTGCTTACACCCCATTATCATTGCATCTATACCTTTTTAACGATGCCTATTATATCTC
This sequence comes from Phyllostachys edulis, assembly GCA_036346405.1. Taxonomy (NCBI): domain Eukaryota; kingdom Viridiplantae; phylum Streptophyta; class Magnoliopsida; order Poales; family Poaceae; genus Phyllostachys; species Phyllostachys edulis. Next base: position 12,150,685 of record CM070556.1, read on the forward strand.
ACCTATTTAAACTCATAGTGGTAGAAAACGCGGTCTGAAAAAACTGCTTCATCACCTGATGGAACTCCACCTGCTTTTCCACCAAAAAAGCTATATTACCATAGTCAGCTGTGTCACATACTTTATCAGAAATTTTGTAAATAAGCTTCGTAGGTTATGTCAGAGGTTTCACAAATTTACTTCTTTATTTCATTCAGCATTATGTTCTGACATAGTTGCTTACACAGATATGCATTGCTTCCTACCCACTCTACAACCGATCCACTGACAAACAAAGCGCGTTCATCTACACACAAAAAACACTGAATGATAGGATTACTCTACAAATCACCAAAAACTCAGGTACACTACGCTGTCGATTCCCTTCACACAAAAAAAGAGCAATTTACGCTTTCTCCTAACTGACTCCTGTTGTTTACAGTATCTACGGACAGCAGTTCCAGTCACCGCACCGACCACTACTTCCCCAAGAACAACTAATTCCTTCTGTGCACACATTTAGCATTTAGCTACTCCTATCTATCGATGTTGTCCAGTCCATCGACCCTCTACCCTATGCTGATGCTCCTTTCAAAGCCTCTTCTACAAACGTTCCCAACTCATCTATGTTTGTCAGCAGTGCCACTTCGTTTGTTCATGCTCTAGAATCATCCTTGCTTTTGCTGTAATATACTACACATACCTACCGTATTATTGACTCCTTAGCATATTTTTCCCTCTATATACAACCATCGGTAATTATATATGCTACGATCTTCTATATCTTCTTCTTGGATCAGAGCTTCATTATCAAGTCACACAAAGCTCATGATTTAGAACAAGCTTTGTCAAACTAAGCTATAAAAAAAAACACAAACTATCCGTACCTGCGCCATGTGGCGCTAGTGATCTTCTAGTACAATTAAAAGGAATAACCTATATCGATATTCTACTTTGGACAATAAGAAGTATTTCATTATGATTAATATCTCTGTTTGATTTTTTTCCATTCCCTCTAAACCCCAGCGAACCACTACCACCAATTTTTGTTTCGATGGAGATCTATACTGACCGAGCCCCCTCTTTATTTTGGCTTGGTCCAGAAACCGGTCTATGTATAGGCTCCCCATCTCAAACCCTAGCAGGGTCTCTAGCCTATAAATAGGGGGTGTTATTCACTGTAAACGATTGATCGATTGATGAAGGAATAAAGAGAAGCAAGAAGCCCCTATATCTCTGTGTTCAATCTACTATTCTGTTCTTATGTTCTTGCATTATTCTAAGTGATTCTACGCTTGTCTACGAGGTAATCGTTCGGACTGGACTCGCCAGCGACGGTTCCTTAACAATTTTATCGCTGTCACTACATTGATAATTGATCTCGCATAACGGAAATTTTCTCTGCCACCGTTTGCAAGTAGACCTGTTTCATGGGAAACCAAGCCCAGTATGGCTCATTTTTTGTTCCTGAGCAAGGTTGGATTGGTCTCGGACCACAAAAACGAATTTTTTTTATTTGGCCTCGTGATATCACGTTAATTTCAAAAATAGACCCTTTGGTACCGAAATTCTAAAAGTAGCCTTATCCCGAGCACGGGGGCACGGGAGGCTGACACATGGCTCTTCCCGTGCTCGGGGTGCGCAGAACTCTGGTCAGCTCTTTCCACACCACCCGCCCGTAGGAGCAAGGCTCCACCCAGCCTCAAGACCCGTGTCTTGGTCTGATGCACAAATTTGCATGCTAGCATCATCTTTGCCTCCATTCCTCGGAAAGATTTTGTGCATGCTAGCATCTTCTTTGTCTCTATTCCTCAGAAAGAGCCAAATTTGCATGCGTCGAAAGAACCAGCTGCTCCTGCGCCCAGGTGGTGCAAAAAGAGCCCGAGTGGTTCCTGCGCTCCAGTGACGCAGAAGGTGGCTCGCTCCCACGCACGCTAGGCTTCCGCGATGTTGACCGGAGTTCCACGCACCTCGAGCGCGGGAAGAGCCACGTGTTAGTCTCTCGTGCTTCCACGCTTGGGATGAGACTACTTTTGAAATTTCGATGCCAATGAGACTATTTTTGAAATTAACGTAGCACCACGCAACCAAATCACTCCAACGATCGGCAACGGCATGTGGGCCAGTGGCGTAGCCAGGATAAATACCCAATGGGGTCAATGCCTTTAACATCTTAGGAATTTTATGTACTTATATGAAATTATCAATAGAAATAGGACTATATTATAAAAACCTATGGGTCACTTGACCCCACAACTAATACCTACATCCGCCATTGATGTGGGCGGTGGGCTTGGACCAAAGCCCGGTAAAAATAGAATAAAATAATTAAAAACAATATTTTATTTGGAGGAAAAATAAAAGAATTTGGCTCGGGCCTAGCTTTTTAAGGCCTAGCCCGAGGCTTTGCCTGGCCTGGCCTAACCCGGTCTTTGAACAGGTCCGTTTACAGGTTAGATTGGGTCTGTATAGGAAGTATGGCTAACTGATGCCAAACCTAGTTGCCTAGTTCTGGAGCCTTTCACCAAAATCAGTAGGAACCCTCTCCAATTCAAAATTTTTGTTCCAAAACTGCAAAAAAAATCCATTACAAAGAACAAATTCACAAATTACAACCACAATGGCAGAGCCATATTGTTCTGTATTAGTAACAGAACAACTTGTGCAAGGAAATTTTGCACAAATCTTGGGCTAAGACTTACACCTGCTCCAGCTCCCCTCATGCTAGGCAGCTACAATTTAACCATCAGATCACAATGCACAACACAATGCCATCTTGTTACTACGACATCTCGACTGTTCATGCGTTAAACGTTCGATCTTCTCGGAGGCATCGATGATTCGCTCGTTCTTGAGCTGAACACCGATCTCGGAAACTGCGAATCGCTCATCATATCCTACAAATTTGCAGCAAATGTTCATGTCAAATTTGTTGAGAAGTTATGTTAATCAGTTGGTGATAAAGGACTTGGGGGAGGAAGAAAGCTTACGGCGTTTGGCCGTGAGGCGTTGCTGTGGAGCGTCGAGCTGTGCATGCCGCCGCCCCTGATGGCGCCGCAGAACTGCATGTTGTCCTCGCCGAGCGCGCGCAGCCGGTTGAGCTCCGGGAGCACGGAGGTGCCGAGGTCCGGCCGGTCCTTGCGCCGCAGCTCGCAGCACCGGATCGCCATCTCGGCGAGGCACTGCGCCTCCTCGACGGGCCAGTCGGGCACGGCGGGGTCGAGCAGGTCCAAGAGCGCGCCGCGCTCCAGGGCGCGGCCGACGTGGTGCGTCAGCCCCATGGGCGGCTTGGCCGTGATGATCTGCAGCAGCATGACACCGAGGGAGTAGACGTCGGACTTCACGCCGAGCATGCCAGTCTGCTGGTACTCCGGGTCGATGTAGCAGAAGGTGCCGGCCGTCGACGTCATGCGGTACTGCGTCACGTTGTCGGCGACGGACGGCGGCACGAGCCGCGCCAGCCCGACGTCGCTAATCTTGCTCACGTAGTTGCGGTCGAGCAGGATGTTCCCGGGCTTGAGGTCGCGGTGCACCAGCGGCTCGGGCTTGGTCTGGTGCAGGAACAGTAGGCTGGTGGCGATCTCGGCGGCGATGCGGAACCGGTGTTGCCAGGGTATCACCGGCCCGCCGCCGCGCCGGAAGAGGCAGTCGTCGAGGCTTCCGCTCGCCATGTACTCGTACACGAGGCAGCCGTACTCGGGGCAGGCGCCGAGGAGGAGCACCATGTTGGGGTGTCGGATGCAGCTGAGCACCTCGACCTCCTGCTGGAACTGCGACCTGCCCTGCGCGGCGTCGGGGCGGAGCACCTTGATGGCGACCGGCGTGTGGTCGAGGTAGCCCTTGTACACAGGGCCGTAGCCGCCCTCGCCGATCTTGCGCGCGTCGGAGAAGTGCTCGGTGGCGTGCTCGATCTCCTCGATGCTGTACCGGCGGTACCGGATCTCGTGCGACATGCCGCCCGGCCGGTTCTTGCGCTCCTCAGCCTCCTTGAGCAGCTTCTTCTCCGCGTTGATCCGCTTCTGCACCTCCAACTCGGCGATCCGCTGCGACGCCTCTGCCGCCTCCATCGCCGCCTTCGCCTTCGCCTTCTCCCGCTCGATCATCGCCAGCGCCGATTCCTCCGTCAGCCGCGCGTCCTGCATCTTCTGCTCCTCCTCCATCTTCCACCGCTGCAGCTCCATCGCCTGCATCCGCGCGCACCGCAACGAAATCACCAACACTTCGATCTTTTTGCACCATTAATTCTTGCATCAGTTGCTTACTTTCTGTTTAGCGTTGAGCGCCTCCTTGCAGGCAGTGCTGTACATGTCCATGGTCTGCTTGAGCTCGAGCCGAAGCCGCTTCATCTCGGCCTCGGCGTCATCCATGCCGATGGAGCAGAAGGAGGAGGTGCTGCTCTGCGAGAAGGAGGTGTGGTCATTGGCACCGAAGGAGTCGCTGCCCCACTTGCTGGGCGTGCGCGACATCTCGAAGCTGTGGTCGTAGCTCTCCGTTGAGCCGCTCGACATCCGCGGCGGGACCTGGTGGTGGTCGATGCTCCGGCGGCCGGAGCTGACAAACGAGATGTCCGCCGAGTCCGGCATGGAGAGGTGGCTGAGGTCGGCGTACGACTTCCTGGTCGGCCCCGTGGACCCGCGCGCGAACGGCGACCGGATGTAGTTGTCCACCCTGGGCGTCTCCGCGTGCTCGTGCCCCCTCGACGACGACGACCACCTCTGCGACGCCGGCGCCGGCTCGGGCGGCTTGGCCGCAGCGCCGACGCTCTGGATCTGCGACCGGAGCGGGGACACGCGCGGCGCCTGGCGGATGGAGTTGCGCACCGACGAGACCTTGCCCTTGTTGATCACGTACACTGTGCAGAAGTCTGGCGCGCCCTTGGAGATGGTCGTCGGGACGTCCGCCTTGAATCTTCTGAGCGGAAACGCCGCTGCGGTTAGGAGACGGTGGTACGTGACGGCCGGCGAGGGTGTTCGTGCGTTAGCGTTGCGTACCTGACGAAGCCGCCCCTGGCGGTGGCGCCGACGACGAGCTTCTCGATGGCGGCGTGCGCGGAGAACTCGATGATGGACTTGGCGACGTCGTGGTCGTCCAGCACCACGTCCTTGCACTGGATCTGCGCGCCGCCACACCACAACAACACAGGGCATTAGACACACACGACCACGGCTGCTTCTTTGTATGTTTGCACGTACATCTGCAGAATGCACACGTTCGTACGTCTTTGCGGGTGCAGAAGCAGCGGAACGGGAGGAAGAGGTCCCTCATGTGCGGGTCCGTCGGCTGCTTGAACCCGGCCGCATCCTCCACTCCCCCTGATCGAAGCCATATACACGTACACACGCTCAAAAACCACCAATGGGTCTAGCGAAAAGCAATTTTACCATTACTCCAATTTCGACAAGTGCTTCTATGCCACGAGTCCTACGATTCTAAACAGAGCACGGATTCGCGCGCGATGTGCAACACTGCTCTCAATCTCAAGAGAAAGCTAACGGGGAAGCTTGGGTCGGATCGATCAATGATACACTGGCAGTGGCATGTACATTGTACGGTACTTGCCTGAGGTGCCCTTGGTGTTGACGTGGACGAGGACGATGGTCTGGCCCTTGTGGACGAGGGTGTCGATGGCCCACCTGAGGGCGTTCTGGCTGTTCTTGTCCTTGTCGATGCACACCGCCACCAGCGGGTAGCCCGACGTGTCCGCCGCTTCCTGCCCGTCCTGGTACCTCCCCATCGACGATCTCTCTCTCTCCACTGTGATGATTGATTTCAGTGCAAATTCAATGGATATATGGCTAGGTGATATACGTGGTTGTGTAGCTATTTTGCCATATATCGTCGTGTAAAGGGGAGGGAGGCAACGAGAGTGAGAGTGTCGTGGCCGTGGGGGGGCCTCTTCTACTCCTGCTCCTTGTCATCTATTATTAAGCACTGACTTTTTTGGATGTGGTGGTCGTCGTCGTGGTCTGAATTGAGCCATGTGTTCCATTTCTTGGCTGTTTCAACGGGTGGCCACTGAATTCCCTTCCCCCCTGTTTTAGCCTACGAGATAGGAGAGGATATATCATATATGTAAACAAATTAAGTGGCGTTTGAAAGAGCTGGGAGATTGTAAAGTGGGGGTTATGGTTCATTCTTCATTGGTTCACGGCCTGCTCCGGCGGAAAATTCACTTTGGAATCGTTTCTTTGGGATGTTTCTTAGAAAGATCATCCAGCTTACATTAATAAGACAATGTTAAAAGTATACAAGTACTCAAATTTTACGTTGAAGAAGTTAGAATTGGGCACATATGTGTAAAGACTTGTCCATTCCTAAAATTCTAAAGCATATATGGTTTAGTCCCATACTGCCTAACCAAGTGGTAGGATAGCAATTTATAAGGTGAAGTCCTTACAATACTCTTGATACATGGGGTGATATGAGAAGGACTATAGCTAAAATCACACGCACGCACGTACGCACGCGTGCGCGTTTATTCGCGTGGCAATCGCGTGACTTGTGAACCTAGTCCACCTTTCTTTTGTTAAACGTGTATTTCTCTCTCTCAAAACACAGTGGTCCAATTATTGTGGTCGAAGTGGTCTATAAGACCAATGTGGTCGGAACACTGCGGTCCCCTTAGACCTCACCAGGAGATCCTCTTGGACCTTCCTTGGAGATTTCTTCGGATCATTCCAAGATAGTGTGGTCGAAACACTATGGTCTCCTTGGACCTCTTCGGGAGATCCTCTTGGACCTCCCTCAGAGACTTCTTCGGATTACTACAAGAGAGTGTGGTAAGAACACTATGATCAAAATAAAGTGGTCAAAACACAGTGATCCAAATAACATGATTGAAGTCAGAGACCGCTGGTCAAGTCAGAGACCCAGATGTAATCAGGATCAATAAACACTGCTTAAATGACCATTAATTGGTTTTGAATTAGCAGTTACCAGTGTTTTAATGTATGCTTTATTGAGCAGTTACTAGAGAGTAATTGACTCGACCGTTAAAAACATCTGGAGACATCTAGACATGCGGGTTTTTAGATCAATCACTTCGATTCTTCCTTCTTCTTCTCTCTCTCTCTCTATGTTCTACTGGCTGAAGAGTTGTGCTGTTTTAAACCAAGCTGCTCCTTCTCCTTGGCGTGCACCGGGAAGGAGGGTGAGCAGGTATCTTCGAACCATTGTCGCAGAGTTCACCTGAATGGGGTGGCAATAAGGTTTCTGGGCAGCACATCTGCGCGACCGCTCGCTGCGCTGCATCATTTACGATCTACACTACTTCGACCACTACTTCGAGTCTACGCTGCTTCCTGTTCTTCATTAAGCCCGACTGTAAGTTAGATGTATGACCACCCTATTCTGTTATAATCATATTATTGAGTATGTTCAGAAGTGTAATGAGTTGTTCGCTGTTAGTGTCGTTTTATGCTTCTGCAGTTTGAAGTGATCTTTGCCACATAATAAAATCTGGAATTAAAATGTTGTCCATATTTCCAACAATCTAGAAACCTTATTGTGGACATTTTTGTGATTCAGCAATGGTTGGTGCTTCTGATGCTATGAAACCTGAGAGGTTTTCTGGTCAGAACTTTCGTAGATGGCAGACAAGGGTCAAGTTTTGGCTCATGTCTTTAGGGCTGTGGTGGGTGATCCATCCATAGTATCCATTTACAATTGAACAGACCATCCGGTTTGTCGGTGTTTTAGAACCGATCTTACATAAAGATTGTTTAATTCGGGGGTCTCCAAGACTGAAATCACGTAGAGAGATTGACACGGGGATTTTTATACAGGTTCAGGCCTTCTCTAGAGAGAATAACAGCCCTACTCCTGTGTGTATGTATTGAGTATACTGATTACAATCAGTAGAAAATGCTACAATTTTCCCTACTACTCAGTGTGTATGTCCGATTGTATGTCTCTAATCGGCCCTCTCGTCATTATCTCTGGCTATAGCCCTTTATAGTGTTCATAGAGGTATCCGTTTCTCCAGGCCAAGAGATGCCCCATCATTCCAAGTAATGGGCGCATTGTTGGTAGTAATTGCCGGGGTATTAACTCCTCCACGTCGTCTGGCAGTTTCTAGTCAGAGATAATGATGTGTAACGTGCAGTTATTGCAGAGAATAACAGCGTATATTGTTTGCTTAGATTCCCTAATCAATTGGGTCTACTTGTCCGCAGGCTTTATTGATCATAGGGTGGGCCTAGCTGACTTAGTCGTAAAAGGGCTTACGACCATGAAGTAGTCGTGGAATAACTTACGACTTGGGGCTGGTCGTAGAAGAACTTACGACTAGAAGGTGATCGTAGCAGCACTTACGATCATGAACCAGTTGTAGAAAGACTTACGACTATAAGGATGGTCGTAGAAGAGCTTACGACCAGCTGGTTGGCTTCTCCCTTATGATGACAAGGGGTATACTCAAGAATTGTATGACGTCATATTCACATATAATAAGAATTATAGATAAATAATAAAATGAGGATTATTAGATCCTCGTCATCTAGCCCCCCAGCTTCAAATGAAAGTACTTACTTGGGAAAGGAGTCATAGATGAGCTTACGACCACAAAAAAGTGGTCGTAAAAAGATGGTTGAAGGAAAAAGCTCTTCGAGTCTGTATATCATTTGACCAGAAATATACTTAGTCAAGAAGGTTGTTGAAAAACCTTTATGACTATTAAATAGTCGTAGAAAAAACTTACAACCATAGAGTAGTCGTAGTACGGTAATCGGAAGAAAAACCTTTCCGACTGGTATTTTATTTGACCAAAAAAGACTTGGTCAAGAAAGTAATTTCACTTGAGGTGTGAAGACAGCCTCGGTTTTCTTGAACACACAAGTTCAAGAATCTCAATCGATTCTCCCAAATCTATCCGTTGGAGTAATTCCCGAAGCGGCGGGAACCGTTGAGTTTCCACGGCGTTTCCTTTCAAGCGTGCGATTATAAAAACTTGCCGCAAGGGTGTTTTTAGGGTTATTACTTTTCCCAAAATTGCTTCAACTATTCATCAAGCTCTCGCCTTCTCCGCCGTTGACCAAATCGTGCCTTCTCCTTCAATCCTTCCAAACTCAAACCCCTCCCCTGCTAAGAGAAATGGTCGGGGCCGCTTCCTAGTGGGCTGAGTCAGAGATGGATTGTCGGACCTGGGAGTAACACCCCAAATCCTCTATGCATTTCTGAACTAGTCCCATGATCAGTAGCTAGCTCACACAGTTAAACAGATATGGTAACATCCATAAATCTTACAATTATATTAATAATCAACAGAGTTTATTACAAAAGAGGCTTACAAGCCAACAGTAAAGAATACAGCGAAAGACGAAGAAGATGTAGTAGAGTCCAGTTAATCTGCCACAGGCAATCGACTGGGGTAGCGGCCTAGTCATCGAGATCCACACCGAAGGTGAAGTCCTTCTCCTCTGAAATTTGTTTGCATAAAGTAAGTATGAGCACAACTACCGTGCTCGCAAGTTACACCCGTCAAATAACAGAATGATATGCATACATGGATATCTCAAAGGAAGGCTTAATATGGTTGAATTTGCATAAAGCAGCATTTTCTTTAAATACTTGTACTAAGTTCCAAAGCAGTTATTACATAACTAAAATTCATTTTATAAATCAATTTTATAGTCAGATAACATTTACACAAGAATGGTGAAGGATACCCTCCTATCACATGGCTTCCCGCCCAATTCCCATTTGCATAATCTATTTGATGAAGTCTTTTGAAATCAAGACCAAAGATCTAACTTGGAGCAGCTTTGCTAGGCATGTCCATGACCGTGGACACGGTTATTCGAATAGTTCTTAACACTCTGCATAGGTTGTACAGCTTTACCCACAAGACACGAATTCTCTAGTTTATCCGGCATATATCTATGCCACCGCTCACTACCTTAGGTAAGCAGTCTAGAGCACGTGACAATGCCTTTACAAAGTTCTACCTTAAAGTATTTATGCCCGCTAAGGTTTCGCTTCCATTGGACTGACCGTCCTCCGGGAGCCCCCTCTTGCGCCAGGTGGGACTACTGTCTAACCGACACCCACACCAACAATATGGCACAAATAACAATGAGGTATCACAAATTATTAAGCCAGGTCCTTCCCATACAGGACATGTGGTAGTACGGTATGGCTTAGCAAAATACACTCGAAGGCCGGTCCTTAACTGACTTGGGCGACTTTCCATAATAACCCCTAGGCCTCAACCCTAATCGAGATTGAGCCCGTGCATTGACATGCACCATCCAGACAACCATTTCACCCAAGTACAAACCATCATTTTATTTCATTTTGAAAAGCCATTTGTAAACTTCCATAACACACCAATGTTATGGATACAATTTAAAACAATATTTGATTTTTGGCTGAAATTCCCCAAATCAAACATTTTTGGATCTAAGCTTCGCTAAGCATAAGTTTTCTAAATGATCCTAGTGCATACTATCATAACAACCAGGTTTTATCTAGGGTGACAATATATTTGATTCAATTATCAAATTTGGCCATACAAAGGATTTAGGTGTAACTATAAATTTAAAACAGGTATTTAAATTACTGAATATAAATAAGCATGCAATAATAATTTAAAATAGAATTTAAATAATTTAAAATAATGGGTGCAAATATGATTAAGAATGTAACTTACCTTGCTTAATTAGTTTCTCTCAAACGGCGTCGAATTCTGACTCTCCGAAGTCGTCGAAATCTATACGCGAAAATAAGCTAAATTTAAACAAAATTCAAATAAAGATTCAAATGAACTCCAAATTAAATAATTTTAGTTTAGTTAGCTAGATCTTGAATTTATATAAATTTAGGAATTTTAATCGACGAAATCAGAGTTCGTATGAAGGAGAACGAACCCCGGGAAGTTTTAACTCAATAAAACCCTAAATTGGATTTTATAGAATTTACCGATTTATTTTCCTAAAGGAAATTCTGATATATGACGTCAGCCCTCAGAAATTGAATTTTCGGCTGATTTATTTTCCAAAGGAAAAAGAAATCGGTCACTAACAGGTGGACCCAAAGGTCAATGGACCCGATCCACGCTCGGTCAAAGGTTCACGGTGAACGCGGTCCACCGGAATAGTGCACGTGAGGGGAGGGTGCGGGTGATGTGGCACATGTGGCGCCACGTAGGATCCACGTAGGACCCTACGCTGAGATGGCGTCGTGGTGGCGTCAACGTGGCTGAGCCACGTAGGCAGGGCGCCGAGGGGCTCAACACGAAGAGGGGGGAAAGGGGAAGGCGATGCTCACCACGGTGACGATTGGTCGCGAAGGAAACGGCGGCGGCGAGGGCGACGGCGGTGGTGAAGATCGGGCTTGCGGCGGCGACGGGCTCCGGTGGTCCCTGAGCGAAGGTGAGGCGTGCACGGGATGGCCTTGAGGACGGCGATGCCGATGGTGGCGAAGACGAGGCCAAGGAGTCGACGGCGGCGGCGAAATTGGCGAAAATGAAGCTTCGGCCGGCGGCGAGAAAACGTCGATTGCGGCCGGTGGAGAGGGAGATAGGAGAAGTGGTTTGAGGGTTTTGGGTGAGATGGAGGAGGCGCACCCGGTGCTCCTATTTATAGGGGCGGAGGGGGCCGGAGGCGGGAGATCGCACGCGCGACCATCGCGGCGGCGATTGCGTGATCTGGCTATTTCACACGTGATGAAGGGGGCAACGGGCGGGAATGGCCACGGCGGGACGCGGGATTTTGAATGCGTGTGTCCGTGTGAGAAAAAGGGCGGAGATTGCGGCGTTGATGGAGCTCAACACGTGCGGCTATGGCGGACGCGTGCGGTGCCTAGAGGTAGAAGGAGGGGGAGGTAGAAGATGACGTGCGGAGCCGTCGGATCTTGATCTGGCAGCCGGGACTGGCCGTGCGACGTGGGGCTGAGTTAGCCGTCGGATTGAAATCCGATGGTGGAGAGAGGGGGAGGTGGAATGAAGCGGGCAGGCCGAGTGGGCCGGTGCGCGCGAGAGGGAAATGGGCCGAGCGGAAGGTTTCAGCCCAAAAGGGTTGATAGAATTTTAATTGATTTAAGATTTAGAATAATTTGATTAATTCCTTTTGGCTTTAGAAAATAGCAAATAAAATCCAAAAATTCTAAAAAAATTCACAGAAATTCCTAAAGTTATTTTGGACTTAAATAAAATAATTCCAACTTATAATTGGTAATAGTTTTTGCACATAATTTATTTTGGCTTTAAAATAATTTAGGAAAAGCTTTTAAAATTCCAGAAAATAATTAAGTTTCTATTTTTGACTTTTAAAACTTCAGAAACTCAAATAAAGCAATTAAACTCTTTCAAATTTCAGAAAAAAAAAACCAATAAAATAATAACTTTATTTATTTTTATTTTGGGTAACAGAACTTTGGGATGTTACATGGATGCGGTGAAGATGCAGGCTCTCGTTGCCGCCGGGAAGATCCCAGAGAAGATCCTAGTCAAGTGGATTTCAGCTGCCGAGCATCATTGGTTGTCGGGGGAGATGGGGCAAATCCCTGTCTTCCAGGCGTACTGTGAGTGTGGCCTCCGATTGCCGGCTCATCCTTTCCTCACACTCGTACTCGAACATTTTCAGGTGGAACTGGTTAATCTTGGTCCTGATTCCATCACTATGTTAAGCGCATTCGTGTACTTGTGTGAGGCTTACTTGGGGATTCCAGCGGACCTTGAGCTCTTTCAGTATTATTACGGAATGGCTCGACAAGCTGGAATTGCCGGGAGTTGTGGTCTGAAGCTCCATGACGGAAAGTCGAATGAGTATATTCAGATGTTCACCCGGTCATCGTGGCTGGGATGGAGGAAGAAGTGGTTTTACTGGAAAACCACTCAAGAAGACAGCCTTTCTTTTGTGGGGAAGGCTGCCAAGAAGGCGCCTTCCTGGGATTCGACTCCTAGAGATCTTGACCGAATTGCCCCCTACATTCAAGCTATCAAAGACTTGAAGAGAGATGGGCTCACCGGGTGGCATGTGGTGAAAGATTTCATCACACGCCACATTAGCCCTTTGAAGAAACGAGTACCTCCTATGTGGAGGTATACGGGGCTACAAGACCCAACCAGGGACTACGAGGAGGGTAAATGAAGCTCCAACTTAGCTTTCGTTTTGGTTATCTTCAGATTGGACTAATGAAAATCTTATCTGTTTGTTTAGACCTTTCACAAAATGAGATTGACGTCCGAGTCAAGCTTATTTGCGAGAAAGCTCCACCACCCAATGTGGTAGTTCCCCAAATTCTAGCGGTCGTATCCGCAGAGGAGAAGATAGAACACCTAAAGGTAATCAAGGGTTGATTTCATCTTTAGGATTTCTTAGTCGTAGAAAAGACTTATGACCATGGAGTAGTCGTGGAATAACTTACGACTTATGGCTGGTCGTAGAAGAACTTACGACGGTGGTGATCGTAGAAAGACTTACGATCATGAACCGTCGAGAAAGACTTACTTTGCTTGGTTGATCAGAAAATGTCGTAGTAAAACTTACTGTTGGATCTTTGTTATAGAAAATCTTATGACGGATTAGTAATTCTTCTTTTTCATCTGCTTGCAAAAAGTAGGCATGGAGAGTCATCAAGATGATTTAAGAGGTCGTCTTGTTTACCGGTGGGAAAGCAGACGGTGGTGGAGGCAATCCAGCTCCTCCGGCTAGCGGCGGCGGCGCGAGGAGACGTCGATAAGGGAGGCGTAGGCTCAAGCTCTTCCGCTCTGACTAAGCTCCTCGTACAAACTGCTATGATTGAAGCGGAGGAAGCTGCGGAAGCTGAAGAGATTGAAGCTGCTGAACCTCTCAAGCGCAAATCCTGTAAGACCAAGGTACCGTTTTATTATGACAAGAAAGCTTTTGTTGTTTCTGCCTTTTCTAGCTTTGTCAAGCAACTAGAAAAAGGAGAACTGGAAGGATTTTATGTCTTTTGCGAAGGACAATGTTGCTCTAGCAGAGCCTACAGTTGAGGGAAGTACTGTTCTTGAAGTGGTCGAGACTGGTCTCGGCCCTCTAGAAAATCAGGAGACCCACCAGGTGGTTCCTGCTCGAGACCCACGACCAGACGTGGTCGTGGGTAACCCTATCCTTCAATTTGAATCTCGACCAGATGTGGTCGTAGAGAAAAAATCAAAGAAATCTTGCATTGGAAAGTTGACTCCCAAGTTCCTGGTTAGGTCCAGTGTGCAGAGGTATGTAAGAAAGACAAAAGTGCAAGAAGCATTTGCCTTTTGCTTTCCACAACTTAACGTGCTTTTAATTTTGTGATCTTAGCCCAACTCCTTCAGCCCCTGAGGACGCTTCCGTCGAGAGGCCACTTGTCACTTCTTCAGCAGATGAAGGGAGAAATGTGGCGATAGTAGAAGGATCGTCCATTGCCCAGGTGGTGGAGGAAGTTGCGGCTGCTGATGTGGTTGCTACGACCACGGTGGCAGTCATGGAGATAGAAGCGGTAGAGGTGGTGGCAGAAGGCTCCGGTTATGGTGATGGAACATCCGATCATCGTTCCGGGAAGGAAGTCGCTGAAGACGTTCCCCCTAGTTTCCGAAGAGATGTTGCTGTCACCGAATCAGAAGAAGAGGAGTACTTCAACTTCTGTTCTGATTTCTTTAGACCTAGTTCTACTATGGGATCTTCTGCCATTCGACCTCACGACCGAGTCCCCCACCCTAGGGATATTCCTACCAGTGGGGATATTTTTGATAATGCGCGTCTCGAAAAAGTTTGGTGGGACCAAATCGACAAGTTGGATGAGCTGAAGGATCCAACAAGTGTAGTGTCCATGTTTGCTTGAGTATGAATGTAAGTTTTTGACAACATTCATATACTCTGGTATTCCTCGTGTCTTACTGTCTACTCTTTTGTAGAGAGCTTTGCAACAAATTGCCACTATTTGTGAATACAACCGGGAGTTTGTTAAGCTATGACAAGAAAAAGCGGAACTCTGCAAGCAGGCAGAGAGATGGTAAGTCACTGATACTAGTAGTCAATTATATTCTGACCACTTATACAGTGTTTATGGTAGCAGTCGTAGAAAAAACTTACGACTAAGTACTGGTCGTGCATGTACTTACGACCGTAAGGTTGTCGTAGAAAAGCTTACGACTACCTAACTGTTGTAGAAAAGCTTACAACCATGGGAGTGGTCGTAGAAGAACTTACGACCATTTGGTTCGTGCTCATGTCCACTTTTAACCTTTGCAGGTTTAAAAGCGACAAAAAGGCCCTGGCCGATTCACTCGACTATGAGAAAGTCGAGACGAAAAAGCTAAGGGATGAGAAAGAAGACCTTCTGAAGCAACTTCGGGAGGTCAACTCTGCAGCTCAACAGTTGTAGGGAAAAATAAACAGTAAGTGTCGAACTTAAGACAGCTTATATTGTAGATCTTTACCTTTGTAACTTCTGCCTCTTTTCAGAAAAAGAGGATGAAATGAGATCTCTTCAAAACGAGGTTAGTGAAAAGATCTTGGTTGCTCATGAGATTTCTCGCATCGCCAAGGACAATAATCAACAAATCGAGATGTTGAAATCTCAACTAGCAGGTAAGCAGCTCTTTACCTGTATCTAGTTTTGTTTATCAATCATTCACGAGTTCTTTTCTCTTTTTTTAAAAAAATTTCATCTCTTTTCAGAAAAGGAGATCGAAGTGGGTAGGCTCAACACTAAGGATCAAGAAAAAACTTTGATTCTTAATGAGATTACCCATATTGCCAAAGAAAATGCAAAGGATATCAAGCTATGGGAGGATCGGTACACCAAGATCATCGTTTCCCATGAGGATGAAGTCAAGAAGTTGGATTCTCGACTAGCAGGTAAGTAAACCTTTGCCTGTAGTGAATTTCATTTTGTAGTCCTCTAGAAGTAACTTTTGCTTGACCAGTGTTACTCTTTTTGAGCAAATAGCGAAAACAAACAACTTCGTGAGGCTTCGACTTGTTACCAAGAGGAGATGAAGTCGACGAAGAACAATCTTCGAAACAACATCTCGCTCCTGAACAATATACTTGGTGAGCTATGTGGTGAGGGAAACACTCCTCAAGAAGACACGATAGCTGCTCACACAAGTACTATTGATGAACAAGTCGAGACTTTACAAGAGTTGGTGTCCACTCTGAAGGCCAACCAAGCTAACTCGATAAGGGAAGCGGTCGAAGGTGCAGCCAGTTATGCTTTGGAAAAACTTAAAGCTCGTGACCCCAGCCTTAACATGCAACCAATCGAAACCGATTTTGACTGCTCCGGAGTGGAAGCAAATCGGTTGATTGAAGAAATGTAGCCAGTCGGTAGGAAGGTTTCAGAGGAGATGCAACTGGGATCTCCTACTTCAGAATGACCTGTAAAAGAGACCTAAAAAGACAAGCTTTTGTTGATGTAGTATATAATACATCCTGTTTCCTGCAAATCATCTTGTCAAGTGGTTAGTAACTCAAAAGATAATTAACGAAAGTGAGACTAAAAATTGAAGTAAAGAAAATTACTTTATCCTAGCCCCCGACTAATTGCTTAGTTTACTTAGATAAACTTAGTAAATAGTGTTGTTAAGGGTTTCTAAAAAAGAGAGAGGTTTAGCTAACTTGTAGTTTTTCAATCACGACTATTATGCACTAGTCGAAAGAGTATAAACGAGTCGACACTAGGAAGTTCCTTCTAGTGGGCAGGACCACGTGCAGAGAGGAGAGGTTTCGACTAGGTGATGTTTCCATCTCTGACCAGATTAATCAAATCAAGAAAGATCAACTTTAGTTAGATAAACGTCTGGAGATCCTTTTTAAAAATTTATCCAACTTATTGCAATGCACTTAGTATGTCCGTTCTGGTAGCGAGAGTTAGAAACAGAACGACGCTAGGAAGTTCTTTCTAGTGGGCAAGACCATGTGCAGAGAGGAAAGTCTTCGACTAGGTGTTGCAACTTCCTCCGACCAGTTAAAACAAACCGAGTTTATCGAGAATAGTTGAGCAAATTTGAAAAGTGTACTCAGCTTAATTTATTTTTCAAAAGGATGAATGAAGAAATAAACTAAGGTACTAAGAGTTGGCTTGATATTATTTCGACCATGCTTAAAACCCAAGTTCTTTGTGATGGCAGCAAAAAAGGAGGAACGAATCGACCCCAGGAAGTTTCTTCTAGTGGGCAAGACCACGTGTAGATAGGAAAGTCTTCGTCTAGGTGGATGTTACTTTCCTTTCGACCAGTATAAAGATGAACCTAGTACTGGTTGTAAAATGTGTTACGATCAGTACTTTGTCGTAGAAAAAACTTACGACTAGGAACTGGTCGTAGGGGGACCTACGACCATGGCATGGTGGAAAGAAATATCAAAGCGCTACTCAAAGTAAGACAATAAAGATAGAGAGAACCTGATGTTTTATTGTTCGGCTGGTCAAATTACACGTAGAACTTGCGTAGCTGGCCGATATTCCAAGAATTTGAGAGAATTCGTCCGTCTTCCATTGCTAGTCGTATTGAACCTGGTCGCATAACTTTGACCATTGTGTAAGGACCTTCCCACTTGAGGGAAAGTTTGTTCCGATTAGACTGGGATTGGATTTTTCTCAATACCAAGTCACCTACAGCAAGGCTGCGAGGTTGGACCTTACAATCGTAGTATTTGTGCAAGGCTTGCTGGTAGACTGCTGAACGGATTAAGGCTTGATTTCTCCTCTCTTCGAGTAGGTTAATGTCGTCCGCTCGAAGTTGTTCTTGGGCTGAGTCGTTGAAATTCTCGACCCTTGTAGACCTGATCTTTAATTCTGGTGGAAGCATGGCTTCGGTACCAAAAACTAGAAAAAAGGGTGTTTCGCCTGTTGCCCGACTAGTAGTCGTGCGAACCGCCCATAATACCGAGGGTAATTCTTGTACCCAAGCCCTCGAGCGCTTAACCAGCTAGTCGAAGACTCGAGTTTTAATTCCCTGCATGATTTGGCCGTTCGCTCGTTCAACTGCCCTATTGCTTTGGGGGTGGGCAACCGAGGCATAACAGAGCTGGGTACCCAACTTGTCGCATAATTCTTGAAATTTTGTGCTCGAAAATTGTTTACCATTGTTTGTGATTATTCGATTTGGGACTCCAAATCGAGTAATCACACTTTTCATCATGAACCATTTTGCGGCTTCCGTTGTTATCCCAGTCACAGGTTCGACTTCGATCCATTTTGTGAATGTATCGATAGCCACAAAAATGAACTCGAAACCTCCTGGAGCCCTTGGGAACAGTCCTAGGATATCAAGACCCCAGGTCACAAAAGGTCAAGATAGAGGGATTGTTTGTAGCGCCTGAGCTGGTTGGTGTATTTGCCTGCTATGAAACTAGCATTGTACACATTTCTTAACCAGCTCTTTGGCGTCATACAGGGCTGTTGGCCAGTAGGAATCTTGTCGAAAGGCCTTACCAACCAATGTTCTTTAGGAAGCATGAGTTCCACAGATGCCTTCGTGTATGTCATGAAGGAGTGTTAATCCTTCGCCCTGCGGAATGCATCGCATGAGCACCCCTTGAGTACCTCGTTTATAAAGGACTCCTTCGACCAAAGTATACATTTTGGCCTTTCGGGATAAGCGATCTGCCTCGGGATCATTGTCCGGTATAGAACCTTTCTGAAGATACTCGTAGATGGGAGCCATCCAGGTATCTTCGTATTCTAGAGAGGCTGTCTCAATAGGAGGTGTCTCTGGTTCTTTGACCAGGGACGGCTGCTGGAGTTCCTCTAGGAAGACTCCTTTTGGTACTATAGATCGGGAAGAAGCTATTTGAGCAAGCTGGTCTGCGAGGAAATTATCCTTTCGAGGGATGAATTGTGCCTCGAAACCGAAAAAATGCTTTTCAAGCTTACGGACTTCCGATAAGTACCGAGACATTGTCGGATTAGAGCATTGGTACTCTTTTCCAACTTGATTCACGACCAGTTGAGAGTCTCCTCTCACGAGTAGTCGGCGAATCGAGAGCGCTTTCGCGGCTCGTATGCCAGCTAGCAAACCTTCGTATTCTGCCACGTTGTTAGTGGCCTGAAAGTTTAATCGTATGGCATACTTTAAGGTTTCTCCCAGTAGAGATACCGAGACCACCCTGACCTCGAGCCACTTAAAGTAAGCGACCGTCAAAGTCAAATCGATCCATCGATCATGGGTATCGTACTGGGGATCCTGAACAGGTTTAGGATTTGTCCATTCGGCGACAAAGTCTGCCAAGATCTGGGATTTAATGGCCGTTCGAGACACGAAATGGAGGTCGAACTCCCCAAGTTCGACTGACCATTTTGCCATGCGTCCCGCTGTTTCCCTATTCTGGAGGATCGCTCCCAAAGGAAACTCAGACGGTACAGCTAGTTTGTGCACCTAAAAATAATGTCACAGTTTCCTCGAAGACATGAGGAGGGCATATAGAAGTTTTTGGACCTATGGGTAACGCTCCTTAGGCCCGTGTAAAACTTCACTTACGTAGTAAACGAGTCATTGTATGTTTTCACATTCTACGACCAGTACTGCGCTCACTGCATGTGGCATGGCAGCTAGATAAACTAAAAGCGTCTCTTCTGGCTTTGGAGAAACCAGAATAGGAGCACTCGTAAGATATCTCTTGACATCCTCAAAGGCTGCGTTAGCCTCTTTCGACCACTCGAAACCCTCATGTTTCCTTAGAAGTTTGAAAAAAGGTAGTCCTTTTTCTCCTAGCCGTGCGATGAAATGACTTAGAGCCGCCATGCACCCTGTGAGTTTCTGGACTTCTTTCTTCGTGGTCAGAGGGCACATTTGTACAATGCCTTTTATCTTTTCAGGATTTGCTTCGATTCCCCGTACAGAGACCAAGAATCCAAGCAATTTTCCTGAAGAGACCCCGAACACACACTTCTCAGGATTGAGTTTTAAGCGATGCTTTCTGAGGTTGTCGAATGTTACTTGCAAGTCTGAAATATGATTAAGTTTCTTGATGCTTTTTATGACTAGATCATCAACATAGGCTTCAAGATTTCGGCCTAGTTGAGGTAAAAAAAGTCGATTGCATCAAGCATTAAAAAGAAGCACCAGCATTTTTTAGACGAAATGACATTTTAACATAGCAGAAGATACCAAATGGTGTAATGAATGCGGTCTTTTCTTCATCGTCTAGGCACATATTGATCAGGTGATAACCAGAATATGCATCTAGAAAACTTAATATTTCACAACCAGCAGTAGAATCAACCAACTGATCGATGCGAGGTAAAGAAAAATCATCTTTTGGACAAGCTTTATTTAGATCAGTAAAGTCGACACACATGCGCCACTTGCCATTCGACTTTCTGACCATTACAGGGTTAGC
Organism: Phyllostachys edulis; assembly: GCA_036346405.1. NCBI lineage: Eukaryota > Viridiplantae > Streptophyta > Magnoliopsida > Poales > Poaceae > Phyllostachys > Phyllostachys edulis. The sequence continues at coordinate 12,170,946 of CM070556.1, forward strand.
CAACCACTCTGGGTGGTCAACTTCTCTTATAAAGCTTGCTTTAAGTAGCTTGTCCAATTCTGATTTGATAGCATCTTGTTGATCAAGGGCAAATCTCCGTAATTTTTGTTTTACGGGTACTTTGTCAGGCCGTAAAGCTAGCCTGTGCTCGATCACCTCCCTGGGGACTCCGGGCATGTCGGATGCTTGTCACGCAAAGACATCTGCGTTAGCTCGGAGGAAGGTGGTGAGGACGTCTTCCTACTTGGGGTCGGAAGTATCCCCGATGCAAACAATCTTCGAAGGTTCCTCTGTGTCCAGAGGAACCTCTTTGACTAGGTCGTTCGGCTTTGGTGCAGCTTTAGGCTTCGACTTGGTAGTCGAAGGCTGGCTTTCTTCTCGAGTTGGTATCCGTCCGTACCATTTCGAGGATCGACGGTCGCAGGTATGCGCCATCTTCTTATCACAATGGATTGTGATCACTCCTTTGGGACCTAGCATCTTAAGACATTGATACCCATAATGAGTTGCTATCAAGAATTTTGCCAATGTTGGTCTTCCGAGTATGGCGTTATATGCCGTATCGAAATTGACCACATCAAAGGAGATCTTCTCTATCCTGAAATTACTTGGTGAACCAAATGTTAAAGGAAGAGAAACTTGACCAATAAGTTTGGCCGAAGACCCTGGTACAATACCATGAAAAGAGTATCTTACCGGTCTTACCTTAGTCCTGGGTACCTGCATCTCGTCTAGGGCACTTGTAAACAGGATGTTTAACGAGCTACCACCATCAACTAACACTCGATTGACCCGACAGTTGTTGATGGTGGGTTCGACCACGATTGGATATCGACCAGGTCGAGTTGAAGGAATCGGGCAGTCACCTTTCTCGAAGGAGATGGTGACTTCTGACCACTTCGGCAATTTATTGACGATAGGAGAGTCAATGGAGTTCACCTCGCGTTCGGCAGCTTTAAGCTGTCGCTTTGACTCGTATGCCGATGATCCTCCATAGATGTGCTCCACGGTATGCTGCAGATATTGAAATGGCATCTCCTCGTCGTCATCTGACGTCTTACGACCACTCGTTTGCCCTACCTGCTCGAGAGTGGGAAGTGGTCCTTTGTCATTGTAGTAGTCCTCGAGTTTCCATTGGAAAACTCGGCAATTGCGAAGATCATATCCTTTCTTTTTGTGGAAAGGACACCACCTAGGCTTGTCATTCTTCCGATCAGGGTGCTTACCTTTGCCTCGGTCGGAGTATGATTTGGAACCACGTGGCTCCTTATCGCTTGTGGCCAAGACCTCCTTGGAACTGTCGACTTGAGGTTTTTGACCATTTTCCTTGTTCTTGAACTTCTTGGCCTTCTTCTCTTTCTTCTTGCTACCTTCGCTTGGCTCTCAAGGAGTATTGTCTTCTCGATCGATGGTGTTGTTCCATTCGACTATCTCAGAAGCAGTCGCATATCGATCGGCCATCTCGCAGAGTTCAGCAATAGTGGTAGGAGGGTTCAAAGCGATGTTCTCCATTATTCTTCTGCTGTGGACTCCCTATTTGAAGGCTCTGATAACAGATGAGTCAGAAACCTCCGGAATAGAATTATGAACCTAACTGAAACACTAGATGAATTGACGCAGGGTCTCATGGTCGTTCTGTCTCATCCGGTGCAAATTGTCCTCCTTTCCAGGGCAGTTGTAAGTGCCTTGGAAATTTGCCAGCAGAAGGTCGCAGAGGTGTTGCCACGAGTAGATCGACTCGAGTGGTTGATTTAATAGCCACAACCGAGCAGATCCTTCGAGCACAGTTGGAAGGTAATTTGCCATTACATGTTCTCCTCCACCTGCTGCTCGGATAGCTGTTGTGTAGTTCTAAAGGAATTCAATAGGATTTTGAGACCCATCGAATTTCTCCATGTTTACTGGTCAAAAACGAGGCGGCCAGTAAACTGCCCAGAGGTCAGGTGAGAACGCCCGACATTCGGTAATAACTTCCTAATGTCTTCTTTGTAGGAAAGAAGGGTTGATGTCACCAGACGATCGTACTCAACGATACCCAGTGGCAGGTGGAACCAACCTATAGTAGGCCTCGGTCTTACGAGGGAAATACTCCTCGTATTCCATCTGCTGCTGCAGATTTTTGTATCGGAGCGGTGATCGATCACCACTCCTGGAAGCTTGTTGATTGTCATTCATTTGAGGGACTCTTCTCCGGGCAGGAGAACGATGCGACTTGTTGTTGCGCCGATCTCTACGCGGTGACTTGTTCAAACGACTGGTAGCTGAGGAAGTTGTATTGCTATGACTTCCTGAATGATGTTTGCGAGGGGACTCCAGTCTTGCCATCGTACTCCAAAGCCTTTGTGTGATCTCTTCAGCGAAGAGATCGTAGCCTAGTGCTCGAGCAAGCTCTTGAGTTGGATTCTCAAGCAAGTCGTTGATGTGTTGGAGTTCTTGAGCTTCCTTTGACTGGTACTGAGCGCGCCCAGGTAGATTTTTCTAGGCGGCAATCTTGCTCTGTCGAGCTGTCTCAAAATCAGATTCTTGAGACTGTCTCAATGAAGCGTAATTATGTCGAGAATCTTCCTCACACTCATCAAAGTGTTGGTCATGTCCATCACCAGCGGTGCTCTTGCCATTGCCACGAGTGGGCACAGTGTGTGATCTTCGGGGAGCATCTCTACCCCGATCTCTAGGAGAGTGATCTTCATCTGAGGGAAGGACGAAGACATCCCGTTGATGATCCGCACATTCACTCGAGGCCTCCCCAGTTGAGGAGTAGTCGAGAGACACCATCTGGCGACTCGGAGTAAACCCCTCCAGGAAGGGGAATTCTGGGTCATAGCCGTCTCCATCCGCCGGTGGGTCCTGCGGAGGGATGGTCAAATTTGCAGGAAAAACGTACTTGATCCCATTCTCTGCAGGGTTAACCGGAGAGATAGGATCACCAGATGCTGATGAAGCGCCGGAATAATGGCTTCCAGAACTTGCCTTGCCAGATCGGACTATCTTGGAGGGACTCGAACACTTGGAGGAAAAACTCTCGTTGTGTTGTGAGTCTGCCTGGGCGCAGTCCTGTTTGTGGTCGGATTGACCGTTGTCCTCGGAGAAAACTGATTCCTCGGTCGGACGTATTGCTGTTGTGGGGGATAAGGATCCCTCCTCAACTCCATCGGTGGGATGATCTCCTGGAGAATGATCTTCGGAGGCGACATCACCATCGGATGATGCATTACTCGGCCAGAAGTTGAAACCGCATCCATGTCGACGTCTGACCGTCTAAGTCGAACCAATTCTCCTCGTTCCATTCTCTTGCCATGAGTGCATGAGAATTGGAAAAAGAGAATGTGTTGACAAGAGATTACCGGAGGATCCCCACGGTCGGCGCCAACTGTCAGTGTTTTAGAACCGATCTTACGTAAAGATTGTTTGATTCGGGGGTCTCCAAGACTAAAATCACGCAGAGAGATTGACACGGGGATTTTTATACAGGTTCAGGCCTTCTCCGGAGAGAATAACAACCCTACTCCTGTGTGTATGTATTGAGTATACTGGTTACAATCAGTAGAAAATGCTACAATTTTCTCTGCTACTCAGTGTGTATGTCCGATTGTATGTCTCTAATCGGCCCTCTCCTCATTATCTCTGGCCATAGCCCTTTATAGTGTTCGTAGAGGTAGCCGTTTCTCCAGGCCAAGAGATGCCCCATCATTCCAAGTAATGGGCACATTGTTGGTAGTAATCGCCGGGGTATTAACTCCTCCACATCGCCTGACAGTTTCTAGTTAGAGATAATGGTGTGTAACGTGCAGTTATTCTAGAGAATAACAGTGTATATTGTCTGCTTAGATTCCCTAATCAATTGGGCCTACTTGTCCGCAGGCTTTATTGATCATAGGGTGGTCGTAGCTGACTTAGTCGTAAAAGGGCTTACGACCATGAAGTAGTCGTGGAATAACTTACGACTTGGGGTTGGTCGTAGAAGAACTTACGACTAGAAGGTGATCGTAGCAGCACTTACGATCATGAACCAGTCGTAGAAAGACTTACGACTATGAGGATGGTCATAGAAGAGCTTACGACCAGCTAGTTGGCTTCTCCCTTATGATTGCAAGGGGTATACTCAAGAATTGTATGACGTCATATTCACCCATAATAAGAATTATAGATAAATAATAAAATAAGGATTATTAGATCCTCATCACGGTTTGACACAGATAATAACACGACCCTTGGATGCATACTGGCCGTCCAGCTATATGATGTGTACATGGACTTCAAGTCCGCCACAGAGTTGTGGGATACACTAGAGAACAAATATGCCAAGCAGAGGCTGGTCGTTGGCTCTATATGTGTGAGCAGTTCTTCAGCTACAGCATGGCCGATGCTAAGTCGATAGTTGCACAGGCTCATAAGCTTCAACTACTGATCGGAGAGATTGCACACTAAGGTTGTATTTTGCCTCCTAAGTTTGTGGCTATGGGTATTGTTGCCAAGCTTCCTGCTTCATGGTGAGAATTTTCCACTGGCTTAAAGCACAAGAGAGAAGAGGTATCTATTGAGAATCTCATTGCTGCCTTTGATGTGGAAGAAAAGGCAACAGCAAAAGATGCACCAAGCACGACCAGTCATAACAATGAGATCAATACAAATGTCATAGAGAAAAAAATATGGCACGAAAAACAAAGGCTTTAAACCAAACAAGACAACTAGCTTTAAGAAGAAAACTGAGAAGAAGGATATGAGGAACATCACCTGCTTTGTGTGTGATAAAAACAGTCATATGGCGAAAGACTGTAATTTTTGCAAGAGCAAGGGTGCAGAACAGTCAAAGAAAAAGGTTGTCAACGTGACTATAGGCGAGGCCTCAATAGGAGGGTATGGTTATCCACCTGTTATTTTTTCAGCATGCCAATCAACTGATTGGTGGATTGATACTAGAGCTAATGTTCACATATGTTCTGATATCTCCTTGTTTTCCTCTTATCAGGTAGCCAGGGCTTCCCCCATCCTAATGGGGAACAGGTCGCATACTTCTGTTCTTGGTGTTGGCACAGTGGATCTAAGGCTTACTTCAGAGAAGATTGTCCAATTGAAGAACGTCCATCATGCGCCAACAATAAACAAGAACCTCGTTAGTGGTTCTCTCTTGTGCAGGAATGGATATAAGCTAGTATTTGAATCAAATAAAGTTGTATTGTCAAAGTTTGGTAACTTTGTTGGTAAAGGCTATGAGAGCGAAGGCTTGTTCCACATTAGTACTTTAGAGTATTGTTATAATCTAAATGTTGTAACTAGTTTGAATAAAAGTGAGGCCAATATATGGCATTCTCGTTTCTATCATATTAGTTTTGATAGTATTACTCGAATGTCTAGATTAGATTTAATTCCAAAATGTGAAATTATCAAAGGATCAAAGTGTCAAACTTGTGTGCAAGCAAAACAACCTCAAAAACCCTTCAAGGAGTAACAGGAGGAAAAGAACTTGGCACCTTTAGATCTTGTCCATTCTGACTTGTGTGAGATGAATGGATTGTTGACCAAATAAATCTAAAGATATTTTCTAACTCTTATTGATGATGCATCTCGATACTATTATGTGTATCTACTGAAAACAAAAGATGAAGCTTTAAATGGGGTGGCTGGGAGGAAAAACCGGACATTAACAGACTTGGTGAATGCTATGTTGGAGAGTGTCGGTATGCCTAAGTTATGGTGGGGGAAAGCTATTTTGACAGCAACTTTCGTTCTAAACAGAGTAATCACAAAAAGGAGTGAGATTACTCCGTATGAGGGATGGAAGGGGAGAAAACCCAATGTTAATTTTCTACGAACTTGAGGGTGTTTAGAAAAAGTCAATGTACCATTGCAGAAAAAGATAAAGTTTGGACCTAAAATAGTCGATTATGTCTTACTGGGATATACTCATAACAGCACGGCCTATAGACTTTTAGTAGTAAAATCAAAAACTCCTGCGATTATTGTTAACATAATAATAGAGTCCAGAGATGCTTCATTTTTTGAGGATATTTATCCTATGAGAACTGCACGCATTACTTCTAGAACTGAGGATAATCAAACTATGAATAATAGTAATTTTGAACCTATATTTCTGAGAAAGACTACAATTTAGTCGAAGAGGCTCCTCACAGGAGCAAGCGACAAAGGGTTAAGAAAACCTTTGACGAAGACTTTATTGTTTACCTCACGGATGATGTATCAAACACTCTTTCAGAGGCTTATGCATTACCAGATGCTAAGTATTGGAAAGAGGCAGTCCATAGCGAGATGGATTCCATCATGGCTAACGGAACTTGGGAGATTACTGAACGTCCTATCCGGTGTAAACCTGTTGGATGCAAGTAGATCTTTAAAAAGAAAATAAGGCCTGATGGTACTATTGATAAATACAAGGCAAGACTTATGGCTAAGGGTTATACCTAGAAATAAGGTGAGGATTATGTTGATACTTATTCCCCTGTTGCCAGATTGACCACCATTCGAGTGCTCATTGCAATAGCTGCTTCTCATAGTCTTCACATCCATCAAATGGATGTAAAGACGGCTTTCCTTAATGGAGAGTTGGGGGAAGAAATCTATATGGAGCAACAGAATGGTTTTGTGATTTCTGGACTAGAAAATAAGGTATGCAAATTAATCAAATCCTTGTATGGCCTAAAGCAAGCACCTAAACAATGGTATGAGAAGTTTGATAAAACTTTAACATCTGCTGGTTTTGCTGTGAATGAGGCAGATAAGTGTGTGTATTATCGTTATGGTAGGGGTCAAGGAGTGATTTTGTGTTTGTATGTCGATGACATACTGATCTTTGGGATAAACACTATTGTCATTAACGAGGTCAAATCTTTCTTATCCAGATGCTTTGATATGAAAGACCTAGGAGAGGCAGATGTTTTCTGAATATTAAATTGATCAAATATGAGGATGGGATCACATTGAACCAATCCTATTATGCTGAGAAAATATTGAGTCAATTTGGTTTTGAGAACTGCAAGATATCCTCAACTCCGTATGATGCTAGTGTTAAGCTTCGAAAGAATCAGGGATTAGGCAAAGATCAGATATTCACAAATTATTGGGTCCCTTATGTATCTATCTGGTGCCACAAGACCTGACATATCATTTGTTGTGAAGCAAATTAAGTCGATTTACTTCTAACCAAGAGATGATCACTAGGAGGCACTTGAGAAAGTGTTGCACTACTTGAGGGGCACAACCTCATATGGAATTCACTATACTGGGTATCCATCTGTATTAGAAGGATATAGTGATTCAAATTGGATCTCAGATGTAGATGAGATCAAAGCTACAAGTGATTATGTCTTTACTCTAGCAAGTGCTGCAGTTTCATAGAGGTCGTGTAAACAGACCATATTGACGAGGGCAACTATGGAAGCAAAACTTGTAGCACTAGACACAGCCACTGTTGAGACTGAATGGCTTAGAGAGCTTCTGTTGGACTTGCCATTGGTTGAGAAACCAATACCGGCAATCCTAATGTACTGTGATAATCAAATAATGTTGCTTAAGGTTACAAGTACTAAGGATAACAAGAAGTCCTCCTGTTGACGATCGAGTCGCCAATCTTATGAAATAAACAGAGGAAAATGGTAAAGAATTCTTGGGAGATAATGGGACTGCTCTTTATTGCTATGAACTAGATCCTTTACAGGGGGTGCCCTCATCAGGGAAGTGGAATAATCCTAATTATACTGAGTATAATGCTTGCTATGCTCTTGAATCAGACTTGAAACATGAATCTAATGTCAATTGCCGTGCTTCAATCTGATGCCCTTGTTCCTCCGTGCTTTATCTTTAAATAACCATCGAAGAGGTGGCAGTTACTTCTGGAGAAGACGCCTGTTGGAAGTGATGCATCCGGTCGGAGGGTCAGTTACAGCCAGCGAAATAGTAACTAATCATCGGTTAGTGTCTATGAGATAGCAAACTGTATAGTAGTTGTTGTCAGTGTCTTAGTACCATGAAACGTCGCGTGGTTTGGATCAAATATGACATGTGTTCCATTCATCACACGGTATAGAATATACTTGGAATCAGGTCCAGATGCCAGTTCATTGCTTCTTTGAGTAGTCAGCTGGTCGAAGATTTGCGTACAGGACCTCATCTGACCTAGGTGCCTATTATGTAACCTCTCGAATCCTCACGACCACAGGGGTCGTTAGCCTTAGGGGTTACGACCATGAAGACATATCGCCTTTTGATTATGTATTAAAGAAATACATAGAGATTTTAATGAGCTAGCCCCCGAACTTTAAATGAATTGGTCGTGTGAATCCTCTCCCGATAAAAAACGTATTGGGCAGACCCTCATTTAACGTCGTGACAAACAAGGTGGTCTGTATTCACTTTAAATTTGAGAAACTGCCTTGGGAACTGAAGAGTCCTATGTCTGTTGGAATTTTTTAGTAACTCCTCCTTGCAGTTAAAGAACTGCGGCTATAAAATCCCTATTGCGCTTGGGTTTAGGGTTTTTACGCTCCCAGATTTCCTTCAATCCCTCTTCATCTTCTCGTGAAGTATCTCTTTCGACCTCCTTTGTTCTTCTCGCACAGAATCTTCTACGACCACTGTTCTTAAACCTAATCATGTCGAACTCAATCACCAAATGGTTGGTTTCAGATCTAAGTGGGAAGAGGCTCAAGGCTTTGGAAGAGATTGGGATGCCTCCTAACAAAGATCTGGTCAAATGGAGATCTACAGCCAGGGAGCACTTCCCGAGCAAACAGGATGGGGAAATCCATGTTTTTCTTTCCTACGTTAAGTGAGGATTCAGATTACTAGTGCATCTGTTTCTTCCGAGAGTATTGGAGTATTATGGAGTTGAGCTGGTGAATCTGACCCCCAATTCTATTGCTAATCTCAGTATCTTTATCTACCTATGTGAGGCATAATTGGGGATCAAGCCAAATCTGAAGATCTTTATGTACTTTTACAAGATGGCGAGGTCGGAGAAGTCGGCGGCCGGTCCTCGAGAGTGCTCGTTGCGACTCCACGACGGGAAGGCATATGAGTACATCCAGATGTTTCCAAATTCCTCGTGGTCATTATGTAAGAAGAGCTGGTTCTATATGACAGTCATGAAAGAGGACAGCCTCTACTTCGCCAGCAAGGTGGCGAGTGAGAACATCAACTAGCGGTCAACTGTGAAGAAGGAGGGAAGGGTCGGAAGATGCTTTGAAGCAATCCAAAACCTTAGTGCCAAGGGTTTGACTACTTGGCACATGGTTAGAGACTTCTCCATACGCAATATTAGTCCCTTGAGGCTCCGGTTGCATCCTCTGCTCGGGTACGTTGGTCATGACGAGGCGACCAAGGATACCAGGGAAGGTAAGTCATGAAATTTTTTTCAACCGGTATGGTTTATTTCGTTGTTTTATTTCCTAACCTTGGGACCTATTTGTTGTTTTGAAGCCCTTTCTTCTGATGAGATCAGGGAATGGGTCAAAATAATCTGCGTTGGGGAGCCTGATGCCAAGGCTGCTTTTCATTGGTACGACCAACCCTACTGGTTCAAAACCAGTAAAATCAGTCGAGAAGAAAATGAAGGGTAACGCTACGGATTTTGCTCCAGCACATTTTAGGCTAAAAACCAAGATGACTAGGTATGTATACATGAAAAGAAACTTATGAAAATACATACCTTTTTTGTCCTTGGTCTGCTAAAATTTCAATTATCTTTTCTTCTATTTTTATAGATCTTCTGGGGTTCCGGTCGCCTCCGACCAGAGCACCCCTCAGGAGAAGGTTCCTGAGGAAAAGGAGGTTGAGCCAGCCCCTCAGTAGGTGGTAGCGCCAGCACCTACTCAGGAACCTGCGGCGGCTCTAATTCTGCCTAAGGAGGCAAAAGCTCCTAAGGAGTCCCCGTTGGTTCCGACCACTGCTGGGGTTCCTCAAGGAATTTCTCTGAAGGCCCCTCATCCTACCGGTTTCCCCCATCGCCTTCGAATCTTCTACGATGAAGAACTCGATGAGGTTAGGGAGAAAATATCAGACTGTCAAGCATAGACAAGTCCTGATACTATCTTCGCCGAATACAAAGACGTGGCGATCCGGGTAAGCATCCCAGACCACTTTAATAGCTCTCAACCTAAAGTTTATTAAAAACTTAAAGAAGTTTACTATTTTCGTAGTATATGGTGGAGAACTTTGCTGTGGTCGGAGGACTGACCCAACGAATAAAACTCTTAGAGAAGAAAAACTCTGAATTAGAAAGTAAGTATATTTTATTGACTTCTCCTCTCTTTCTTTGCCTATTTTCCTTTTCTCCTGTCAATTAGCTTCTCGACTTATCATGTTTGATAGATTCGGAGAAGATTAAAGAAGAGGTTATGGCTAAGGAAGTCATAATAACCAAGCTTAAAGAAGAATGTCTAAACAAGGACTAGTCGATCGAATTCTTGACGACCAGGAACAAAGAAATTATCGAAACTTCTGAGAAGAGATCTCAAGGTAATTGGTCGTAAAACTTATCCAGATTACTATACACTTAAGTTTACTTTTTTAACTTTTATCTACTCATGCAGAGCAAACTCAGAAGTTAGAAAAAGCTCTTGAGTTCGAGAAAGGCAAAGAGGCAGCCCTCGTGCAGAGCCTTGATGAAAAATTCAATGCCCTCAACAAAATGATCTTTGATATGGGATCGGGATCAAGTCTGCTTACCTTAAGAGATCTGGTGGAGAAGATGAATGATCTTGGCCAACTTTTGGAAGATCTCAAAGGCCTACTCGCAACCACTCGAACCAATCACATACAGACCATGAAGGATGCTATTGCTAACGGAGTCAGCTTTGCTTTGGCAAAGCTAAAAGCTTTCGACCCCTCCATTCATCTCCAAGTTGTTGAGGAAGACATCAACTACTCGGGGGAAGAAGCAACCAAGTTATTGGAGGAAACTTAGCTCTCAGAAACAAGGTTGCTGAAGAGATGGAGGTCAGATCTCCGTCGCGTAGCGACTAGTCTTAATGGTTCCAAGAAGTAAGTGGTTGTAGTATAAGAATGATGAATGTAAAAAACTTACCTTTTTATCATCAATAAAGTCTTTGTTGTATCTCTTCAATTTGCTAAATACTCATATATTTCCTAGCCCCCGACTGTTTGTGTTAGTAGAAGAACTTACTAAAGAAGTAGTAGACTTAGAAAAAAGAGCAAAAGCCACGACCGTAGTACAAAGTACACACTGATTATGCTGCAAATAAGATCTAAGTAGCACTAGGATATCAATTTGGTTGGAACCAGTGTATAATTTTGACTAGTTTTAGATCCATTTTCATAATAAAAAATACTACATAGTACATTGTGTGGTTGAAAGATGTTACTAGACTTAGCTTGATGATAAGAAAAACATGGAAAGATGTATGCATAAACGATAAGTGGCCTGGCTTATACATAGTATCCAAACTGGTCGTAAGGGTTGCTAAGAACTGAAGACATGAAAAACACTTCGCGAAACGTGCTCATTCTCAAGTTCAACTGGCAGCGAAGATCGTAGGAAAAAGACTGTCGCTAGGAAACTCCTTCCAGTGGGTAGGACCATATGCAGAGAAGAGAGATTTCGACTAAGAGGCTTTCTGTGTCCCGATTAGTAGCCAAACGAGAGTAAAATAGAATGTTGAAGTCAAGAAATGTAGCCTCCGAATTCTTAAGCAGTTAATCACTATATGCAGTTGTTTATTATGCTTCTTTTACTCGTATGTTTCTTTAAGAAAAGAGTGTGGTCGCGCGTGAGAACCATTGACGTAATAGTCACAACTAGGACCCTTACAGCGTAAGACTAATATGTCAGAGCCAGAGAGTAAAAGATGTCCTTTAGAAGGTTATCGGAGAGAATTTGGTCTTCTCCAACCAGTTAAACAACAATAGTATTGAACCATACTATGGCTACAGTCATATAAACAATATCACTCATCGAAGAAAGTAAAGAAATGATAAATCTTTATTGAAATGAACAAAATATAAAATACATTTATACAAAGAACTTACACAATTGGTCAATATTCCATGAATTAGACAAAACACGCTCGTCTGACATGGCTAGTCATACCGAACTAGGTCTGGTGACTTCGACCACAGTGTATGGACCTTACTACTGTGATACCTTCGCATGGCTTGTTGGTAAATCGTCGATCGCATTAGGGCTTGGTTTCACCGTTCTTCAAGGAAATTGATGTCATCGAGTCTTCATTCGTCTTGATCATTTTCGTTGAAATAATTTATTCGAGAAGAGCCAATTTTCAACTCTGGAGGAAGCATGGCTTCAGTACCGTAAACCAAAAAAAATAGCGTTTCACCGGTCGCACGACTGGTCATAGTTCGAACAGCCCATAATACAGAAGGAAGCTCTTGAACCCAAGCTCATGATCGTTTTGTTAACTGGTCGAACACTCGGCGTTTCATTCCTTGTATTATGATACCATTAACTCACTGAACTACTCTGTTGCTCTCCAAATGAGCGATAGAAGCAAAATGTATCTTGATACCTAGATCCTTGGCAGAATTCCTAAAAAATTTCGTTACAGAACTGGGTACCGTTGCCTGTGATTATACGCCTGGGTATACCAAATCGTGTGATCACGTTATTTGTGAGGAACCTCTTAGCGGCTTCAGTTGTTGTTTTAACAACTGGCTTGGCTTCTATCCATTTTGTGAATGTGTCAATCGTGACAAAAAGGAATTCAAATCCACCAGGTGCTCTTGGGAAAGTCCCAGAATGTCTGGTCCCCAGGTTGCAAAAGGCCAAGAAAGAGGTATTGTTTGCAAAGCTTGTGCCGACTAATGTACTTGTCGACTATGAAATTGACACTATACGCACTTCGTCACGAGCTCTTTTGCATCATGAAGGGTAGTTGGCCAGTAGTATCCTTGCCTGAAGGCTTTACCGACCAGTGTTCTGTAGGAATGATGTTGTCATACCCCAAATTTGTAATCTGGGATCCTACTGTGTCAATTGTGCCAATCCCTGGATCAGTAGTTAGCACACACAAATACATACTTGATTCATACACATACATCGCATACATTGTTCAACATCTTAGTTATTACATAACAGGTCATATGGCCAACTGTCTCACAAAAGAGGGGCACACAGGCCGCCATACTATATAGTTCAGAGTACAAAATTAAAGGATAAGAGCGAGAGCAAAAGAAACAGAAGTGGAGCCATTCGCTCTGCCCACAGGCAAGCAACTGGGGGTCCCATCCTAAGCTTCATCGCCTTCTTCACCATCTGGTCTAACGGCCGAGTAGTGTTCATATGGATCTTGGCCAAGAGGCTCTGAAAGAATATATTAAGCGAGCCTGAGTACACAACCGTACTCGCGAGCCAACACACAATGCAATTATTATATATGCAAGGATAGTCAAAGGGGAGGCTCATGGTTCTTTTATTTTGCACAAAGCCATTTATTGAAATAGATTAAGTAGTAGCAAATCCCGAGACTTAGCATTTTACTAAGACAAGTTTTTATAAACTGGGTTTTTGTTGTAAAGTACCAGCAGAGATTTCTTCTCCTATACCATTGAGTGAGTATGTCCACTCAATGCTCAGGCTATCCCATAATTACTACTGGTCCCTGACCAGGCTTTCTCAACTCTCTGGTTTACAGCCCCAATATTTCCAACTACTGGGCTCTAGCCCACCCTTTTCATTACACACACACACAAATGGTTTTATGAAAAGGGAAAGCTATATCAAGCAAGTTCTCAAGATCGCTTCTTAGCTCAGGAGCCTGACTATCTAGATAGTTTTCTTACTCTGCAGAGTTTGTACACTTTACCCACAAGAGATAAATCAACTTATATTGCCCCGACACACTTCCATAGGTGTGTGGCTAATGTTGATTATCACAAGGCCTTTACAATGTTCCACCTCATTGCAACTTCGCACCACTAGGTATCACCTCCTTAGGGCCTGCACTCGCCCACCGAAGGTCTCCCTTTAGCGCCGTGTGGTTCTCGTGGCTTAGTTCTCCCCCGGCTATCCACCCGCATCCACCAACATCAAAGCCACGCTGAGGCGAACAAATTAGTCAGCCAGGTCTTAAGTGTTACAGACTTGTGGTTGCACTATTTTACATGAGAGGTCATTACCAGATTCGGTCCTTAATTGACTTAGGCGGTACATCCACATACCAACTCTCTCTCTCTCTCTCTCTCTCTCTCTCTCTCTCTCTCGTGCACCTGGCACCAGCCACTCTTTCCAGCCGCCCAAGTCGAAATCCGTTTTTCAGGTTTTTCTTTTAAAATTACCTTTAGCCAACATACCACTCAGGCACCCAGCCCCGACTGCCCAATATCATTTTCAAAGGTTTTTAATGATGTTGGGCAAATTACTGTCCAAATGACAATGTATCTAGGCAAGGCTAAGCATGACACTTAGATATAAACTTATTAACTAGTATGTTAACCATTAATTCTACAGTGACAAGGGTAATGTCTAAATTCAAGGATTTGGGAGTTTATACACAATTATTGTTAAGGCATTAACTATGAGCTAGACCAACATATTTGTATAAAACATACCAATGCAATTTCATAAATTAAAGCAATATAATTGCAAAAATTAGGTGCAATATGATCAAAGTATTGACTCGCCTTGATCGAGGTACTGCTGTTCTTGCTCTTGGTTTACTTGAGGGCCCTCGGGAGCTTCAAAGTCTATATACGCAAAATTTAACCAAAATCCAAATAAGCACATATGAACTCAAATTGTATTCAAAGATTCAAATGAACTCCAAATTGGGTGTTTTCAGTTTGGTTGAGTGGATTTTGATTTTAGATGAATTTAGAGACAAAAATCGCTTGATTCGGAGTTAAAATGAGTGAGAACGGGCCTCCTGAAGTTTAAACCCTAATTTAAATTGCTAAAATGAACAAAGGAGAGAGAATCTACAGGCTAACAGATGGGGCCCGCGGATATTTTATTTTCTTTCTGAATTGTTTTCCATCCGAAAATGGCTCAGAGAATGATACGTGGGTCCCGTCTATTTCCCTATTCATTTTCGTTTTATTTTCCTTATAGAATTCTAATCACTAACAAGCGGGTCCCAATGTCAGTCACTTGGTCTAGGAAATAGAGTGTAGAATAAACTTCATGCGTCGAGTGTACCGGTTCATGAACCTACATCTACTACACAATTGATGCTCGTGGGCCCGCACGTCAGTGACCCGATACAAAAACCAGTGCGCTAATGCGCCTAGATCTCTGTTCACGGGCCCGCGCGATATTAATTCATAGCGCATTTAAACCCAAGGTTACCCAATGATTAGTTTTAATTCACCAGTTAAGACAAAGATTTAGAGATTAAATGAGATGCTACAGTATGTGTCCGCTTCAGACACAATAGAGTACTCCCGAGCGTGATTTTCTCCGGCTCAACGTCGGCGATCCAACACCCAGCGGTGTCGGCTAATGACTAAAATGGAACCCTAAGCTCCACACAACCCTACTGGCGCCGGCGACGAAGCTCCGGCGGCTTGTGGCGGCGGCGCAACGTGTTTTGGTAGCAGGGATTACGGCTGAAATGGTGCTTTGGCAAACTAATGACGCCATCGACTAAATAATGTGAGCATGAGCTTCTATATGACACTAGGAACTTACTAGTGCCAAAGATGGTTAGGGAGACAGTCCATGGAGCTCTGGTGACAATGACCGGTGACGGCAAGGGGAAGCTACGCGTGGATGTGGTAATCTAGGAAAGAATGGAACCGTGAGTGATTAAGAAGGTATGAGTGACTCAAGCGAAGACCTAAGGTGAGAAGAATTGAAATAAAACTCACCGAAGATGGCTCGGTGGTGGGAATAGGGTTTTTGACCAGAGTTGGGGAAGACAAAATGTCGACGAGCTCCTGTGAATGAAACATTGAATTAGATTAGGGGAAATGATGCTAGTAGTCTAGAACATAAGATGACGAGGTAGAGGATTCATTGGTGTCTTTGAAGCGCCGGCGACGACCATTGTCATGCCTCAGCCAGAACGGGGCTTGGGCCTTACCAAGTTCTCAGTACCAGTTGAGAGAAAAAGGGAGTGGGATGAGTACCGGGGTGGCGAAGAGAGGCCACAGGGAACCATGGGTTATTTATAACGGATAGGGCGGGGATTGCCCGAGAATCGTCGACGCGCTCGGCGCGAACGTCAGCGCAAGTCTCGGGATGGCATGGGCGAGGAGTTAACACGGTATGGCGGCACAGTGGCTCGGTGGTGATGTTGGTCGACGCTTGAGCGATGGCGATCGACAGCTTCTCCCCCGCATGCCTGCAACGTGGCGACGAGTTCCTACGGCGGTTGACACCGAGGGAGAGGGTGGCCACTCTCTGGTGCGTGCGGAGAAAGAAGAGGAGCAGACCGAGCCAGTCGACAAAAAGGGGAACGGTACGTTGGCAACCGGGTTTGGGCGCCACACGATCGGAGGAACAGTGAGAGGGAGAGGGAAAACATGTTAAGGACTAAGATATAATTTTAGGGTTAGCTAAATATTCTGGTCTTTTTATTGGGTAATTTCTTATGCAATGATAGATATAGTTTGGTATATGTTGGGTACTTCTCTTAGGACTCTTTGTTCAATTAGGGGATTTTGGTTTTGAAATTCTATACCTCTGATCTTAGGGCTTATCCCATATGTAAATTTTAGAAGAGCAATGCTTTGAAGTTTAATTTGTATAAACCATTTATGTCTCTAGGGTTTCTATAATTAAGGTTGCGGCTTTATGATTTTATGTCTTTAGGGTTTTTTTGATTTTGTACCACTTAAGCTGGCAAGAAGAAAAATGCAATTCAAATAAGTCTCCAAAATGCAGTCGAGAAGAATGACATTAGTTATCACCTAAAAATTTTTAAAAATCCCATAATTTTGCATTTAAGATTTTTGGGATGTTACAGATGTGCTCCACAGACTCCTCCATGAATATCGGTTAGCAACTTAATGCCATCCGTTTGAGATATATATGTCATCAACACTCCGTGGGATCCCCGTTTATAAAGGGTATTTTCGATCAAAGTGTATGATTTGGCTTTTCGAGCTATACGATCAGCCTCTACATCATCTTCAGGAATAATGTCATGCTGAAGATAATTATAGATTGACGTCATCCAATCTCTACCGGGATCGAGTTTATCGACCTCATGTGGAGCATCCATGTTCGCATGATCGATTTGTACAACGTCTAGTGGAACATCTGTATCCTCGGAATGCTCGACCACCAAGGGCGAATCAAGTTGCTCGAGAAAAACTCTGGGCGGGATAGGTGACCTTGAGGAGGCCATCCATACCAACTGGTCTGCTAGAAAGTTTTCCTTTCTATTAATATGTTGGATCTAAAAACTAAAGAAGTGATTTTCGAGTTTCTGTACTTCCGCCAAATAGGATGACATTTTGGTACTTGAGCATTGATACTCTTTCCCGACTTGATTCGCTACTAGTTGTGAATTGCATTTTACTAGTAATCTGCGAATCCCAAGCGCTCTGGCTGCTTAGAGCCTTGTCGGTAAATCTTCGTATTCTGCCACATTATTTGTAGCTGGAAATTTTAATTGAATGGCATTTTTTTTTATGGAAAACAGGAGGGGAAGCACCCTTACTGTAAAGATATAATAAAACCAAGGAGTTTAATTACAAGAAGAAGAGGAAAGAATAAACAAATATGCGACAAACTAAACTTTAACCAAAATCTCTCAACCAATCTACAAAAACTGCCTGAAGAGAAGGTTTGACCCGATGGATAACCAGGGTAAAAGCTTCCTTAAAAAAGATCCTCCAAAGCTCCAAAGAAACAACCCCTTGATTGAAAATGATTTTGTTCCTGAGTATCCAAATACTCCAGCATGCCACAATTGTAACTTCCTTGAAGCACTTCAATCTGACCAAAGTTTACCATCTTGAATCATATCATCGACCGGGAGAGAAAAGTCCCAATCAAATCCCACTGCCTACCAACATCTTTGACTGAAAGAACATTCGAAAAAAGGTGTTTCGAATCTTCCAAAATATGATCCGAGCAAAGCATACAGTTCTGATCAGTAAGAGGAAACTGCTTGCGAGAGAGCAAATCCTTGGTATTTAATCTATCTTTCAAAAGAAGCCAGAAGAAGAATTTCTGTTTACTCAAACAAAAAGATTTCCATAACTAGATGAATGGAGGTTGAGTAAAGGATTCTCCCAAAAGCTGAGCATAAGCCTGTTTAGAAGAAAAAGATGAAGATCCCCAAATGTAGCTCCACTCATCTGTCCGATCTAAAGAGGGCTCAAAAGAACTTAGCCCCTCAATCAAAGCATTAAGCTGTAGTAAAGCAGTCGGTGATATAGGCAAATGAAAGAGAGACAACATCTCCACCTCCCCTAGGAAAGCCGCAACAGGAGCATCTTTGTTCTTAGCAAAAGAAAAAAGATGAGACCAACTTAATAATGGATAACCCAAATTCCACATATCCTTCCAGAAATGACAAGACCGCTCATTGAAAACTGAACAGCGAGAGAAACCTTTAAACTCATCCAGCAAGAAAAGAAGGTCCTTCCACCAAAAAGAGCCACACAATCTGCTTGAACTTGGAACCGAAAGAGTTGGGTAAAGCGCTTGCCAGGTTAAATTAACCCAACGTAACTCCACTCTGTTAAGAAACTTATGCAAATACTTCATCAACATCGCTTTATTTTGGATCCTAAGATTCAGAATGCCAAGACCACCTTGCCTCTTAGGTCTACACACTTGTTTCCAAGCAACCAGATAACCACCTTTTCTATTAATGTCTGCTCCATGCCACAAAGCATGCATGCGAAGCCGGTCAATCTGGGAAATCACCTTAGCGGGTAATTTCAAAAAAGCCATGTGATAAATCGCTTGTGAGGAAAAAAAACTAAATTTACCAAGACCAAACGACCACCAAAAGATAGAAAAGAAGATAAACCTGATAACCTTCTACTAATTCTATCAAGGAGCGGCAAGTAACTGTCAAATTTGGGCTTCGAAGTTCCAAGAGGCAAACCCAAGTAAGTAAAAGGTAGTGAACCAACTGAATACCCAAAAGTGCTAGCCAAATGCTCCAATTTTGCAGCATCCACATTGATCGGAAGCATGGAAGATTTATGAAAATTAACATGTAATCCCGTAGAGTCTGCAAAAGAACGTAAAAATCCTTTGAGGCAAAAAAAGTTGGAGAGCATCAGCTGGCAAGAACAACAACGTATCATCAGCATACTAAACAATGGGATAATCTTGGGAAAAACCCAAATCCAGAGGACATGCAAGCAACCCTCTATGAAAGGCTTGATTAATAATAGACTGCAATAAATCTGCTGCTAGAACAAACAGAAGCAGAGAAAGCGGATCCCCCTGTTGCAGACCACGCTTGCAATGAAAAACTTTACTAGGAACTCCATTAAGCAAAACTGAGGAAGTACCAGAACTTAAAATGTTACTAATCCAATGCAGCCATTTTTCACTAAATCCCTTGTATTTAAACATGGCAAGAATGACATGATGTTCTACCTTATCAAAAGCCTTCTCAAAGTCCAATTTTAGAATGCCAATTTCTTTTTTGGACTGATGACATAAATGAAGATATTGAAAAACACAAGCTATACAATCTTGAATAGTTCTCCCCTTTAAAAATCCATATTGATTTGCATGAATGACTCGAAGAATTATTGATTGCAGTCTGTTAGCAACCAGTTTTGTTAACAATTTGAGAGAACTATTCAAGAGAGAAATAGGCCTATAATCATTAACAGTTTCTGGATTCAACTTTTCGGAATCAGAGTGATAAACGAGGAGTTAATACTTTGAATGTTCACAGAATTCTCACAGAAGTCATTGCAAAGTTGATAAAAATCGGGAGCTAAGAGGTGCCAGCAAGTCTTCACAAAACATCCATTAAACCCATCCGAACCAGGCGCATGATCTGGTTCCAGAAATTTGACCACCAAATCAATTTCTTCTTTTGAGAACGCACTGTCTAAATTGATCAGGATCTCTGGATCAACTGGTGCCACTAAAGAAACCAAGTTAAAATGCATGATGGTGCACTCAGACACCCCCAATCGAGCTTTGAACGAATTCCACAAAACAGCTGCCTTTTGCTCATGGTCAGAAAGACAAGAGCCATCTTCCACATATAATTGAGCAATATAATTCCGTCGAAAGGTTGATGAAGCAATGGATTGAAAAAATTTTGAGTTTTCATCCCCAAACTTTGCCCATCTAACGGAAGCTCTTTGTCTCCAGTAAGTTTTCTTGGCTGTTAATAGCTTTGTCAAATGACTCTGAAGCAATTTTTGAAAATTCCTTTCCATCTGACATAGAACTCTTTGATCTTCCAACCCATCCAAAAGTGCTAACAACCAACTGGTATTGTCAATGAGCTGAGTCAGGTTAGAAAAATTTTTGCTCCACAATTTCAAACCTCTCCTTAGTCTTGAACTTAAAAGACAAAGTAAGAGCCGAGTTAAGAGAGGGAGCCGGAGTAGTCCAAAGAGATGTCACCGTGGGAAGAAAAGAATCAAAACCAGTCCAAAAGTTTTCAAAACAAAAAATGCTGGCTCGTGGAATTGAAGAAGAAATCTAGATCGAGCATGGAATGTGATTTGAGGTGAGACGAGCCAATAGAAGGGCCAAAGTATTCGGAAAAACGAGGGACCAGCCTGTGGAAGTGAAGGTCCAATCCAATTTTTGTAACAGGGCATCCTCCTGCATATTGCTTCAAGTGAAAGCCCTACCTTTGAGAGGAATTTCTATCAAACCTAGACTATTAATCACATCATTGAAACGCAGCATATTAGCAATGTTACCACCTGGCTTGTTTTGGTTTTCTGGACTTCTTAACATATTTAAGTCCCCCACTAACAACCAAAGTTCAAAAACTCTGTAATCCAACCTGGACATCCAAGATAGAAATTCTACTTTGCCACCAGGAGTACATGGTCCATAGACATTGGTAAGGAACCAGCTCTGCGCATTCAAGGTTGAAGTAAGCTTAACAGTTAAAGAAAAACTATTGGAAGACACAAGTGAGCCATCAAAAAGAGCACCAATCCAGGTTGTGATAATACCACCAAAAGCCCCTACTGCAGGGACAAAACAGAACTTGTTAAAGTGTCTGGGAGCAAAGTGTCGAAGAAACTGACTGTCAAAAAATTCCTTTTTGGTTTCCTGGAAGCAAAACACTGAGCAAGCACTTGTATCAATCTTGGCTCTCACATCATTCCATTTGTCAAGTGAATTAATACATCTTACATTCCAAGAAAGAACATTCCAATTTCTTGACGAACTCATAGTAAACAAAAATAGATACATAGCCAAACTAGTGGTCCAAGACCAACTAGCCACAGGGAACCAATCCAAACAACCACCAAAATACATAATAACAAGGCTGAATACTGATTAACAGTACTTAAACACTGCAAAGACAGAGTGCATTGTCTGAGAACATAGCCAAAAGAACACCCTAACAAAATAACAAGCCAAAGATCCTGGATAGCTAGGCCAAAAGACAGCCCAGAGATACAAAAGTGAAAGGAGGCCATAGATAAGGAACTAATCATCATCAGATTCTAATAAAGCCTCCTCAGATAACTCACTAGGAGAAATCTGGCAAAAATCCACCCCAATACACTGCGCTATGTTGACTGATAAGAAGGGCGGGGCCACCTTACCCTTGGACCTACTGCTTCCTTCGAAAAGAGGAGCCAAAAGGTCAACACTCGCTTTATCTTTAAAATCTTTATTGGCAGCATTCAGTCTAGCACTATGCTGAAGAAAACTAGTATTTGTATTTTATGTGTTATCCAGTAGGGGATATCAAGACAACTCCAGCCATCGATCCTTTGAGCATCAAGGAACCGTCAAAATACATTGTTCACTTGTCGTGGTTTTTGTACTCGGGCCCTTGGGTGGATTCAGGGTTTGTTCATTCAGCAATGAATTCTGCTATTGCTTGTGACTTGATTGTTGTTCGTGAGATGAAATGGAGGTCGAACGCCCCAAGCTCGACCACCCATTTTGCTATTCATCCTGATGATTCCCTATTTTCAAGAACTTGACCAAGGGGATATCCGGTTGGTACGACCACTCTGTGGGCTTGAAAGTAATGCCTTAGTTTCCTTGAAGTCATAAGGAGACCATAGAGCAACTTTTGTACCTGTGGGTATATTTCCTTTGGTCCATGTAAGACTTCGCTTATGCAATATATCGGTTGTTGGACGTTGTCACGTTCTACGACCAGTACACCGCTGACTGCTTGTGGCGTTACAGCCACGTAAATCAGCAATATTTCTTTTGATCTTAGAGATACTAAGATCGGAGCATTCGTAATCACTACTACAAAAAGGCTAATACTGGACGCCTCATCACAGACGGTTGACCAAAACCATCTGTATTAAATACAATCATAGACGGTTTTGGTTTAGCGACCGCTCTGGTAAGGTCGGTCGCGCTTAAAACCGTATGTGAAGAAGTAATATCACGCACGGTTCGTGTTGAAAACCGCTCAGGATATTATCACGCAGGCGCTCAACAAGAACCGCTCAGGATATTTAGCAAGATCACAAACGGTTCTTGTTCGTAATCGTCAGGATACTTCACGCACGGTTTTCAACACGAACCGCTCGGAATTTGGCTCATCACTGCATTTCGCTCGTGTTGAAAACCGCTGTGAAGTATCATAGACGGCTCAGATAGAAACCGTCTATGATACATATCTTATCACGACGGTTTGTATTAAAACCGCCTCAGAACTTGGAATTTTCCTTACACTCTGATTTTACCATGGATTCAAATTACTAAATTTTACCATGACATGAAATCACTAACACTCTGATTTTACCATGGCTTTTACCATGGCTTGAAGATTTTACCATGGCTTGAAATCACTAACACTCCGATTTTACCATGGCTTGAAATCACTAACACTCCATGGTAAAATCTGATTTTACCATGGCTTGAAATCACTAACACTCCGATTTTACCATGGCTTGAAATCACTAACACTCCATGGTAAAATCAGAGTGTTAGTGATTTCAAGCCATGGTAAAATCTTCAAGCCATGGTAAAATCGGAGTGTTAGTGATTTCAAGCCATGGTAAAATCTTCAAGCCATGGTAAAAGCCATGGTAAAATCAGAGTGTTAGTGATTTCATGTCATGGTAAAATTTAGTAATTTGAATCCATGGTAAAATCAGAGTGTAAGGAAAATTCCAAGTTACAGACGGTTTTTAATACAAACCGTCTGTGATAAGATATGTATCATAGACGGTTTTTAATACAAACCGTTGTGTTCCTTGACATTTTATCAGCAAAACAAGACTCATGTTGACATATTTGGGGCAAAAAAATTATGTCAAGTGGGACCCGCGTGTCATACTCATAATTTTAGCAAATTTTGGTATGGCTATAATCCAAACACATCAATTTCGACATTACCCGTGAATTGGTATGACTACGATCTAAACAGGCACTGCTCTGATTTTAACATTCCAAAATTTTAGTATAGCTCCTTAGAACCACAAACCAAACATGCCCTTTATTGGTACCTAACCTTGTCCTTGGCCTGGTGTCCATCTTACCATCTCTAGCTTAGGCGACATCATCGTTGTCTAGAGTAGGTGTGACAAAACCCATCGTAGGTAAAAGCAGCATTGAACTCACAAGACAAGAACAAAAGCTGGAACACCGTCCAAAAGAAATACAGAAAAAATAAAGAAATCTAAATTAGCTCCTGAAAATTAACAGGAGTCTAGTGCAGTAAAAAAACAGAAGTCCAGTGGAGTCGATTCTGCCCCCAAAACGATTTGCTAATTAACAGGAGTCTAGTGCAGTAAAAAACAGTGGTCCAGTGGAGTCGATTCTGCCCCCAAAACGTTATCCTACTGGGATGAGGGCTGCTCTACGAGTGCGGCGAGTGCAAGTTGTACAGGCCAGAGCGGAATAACTGGGAGAGCGCGCCGCTACCAGTACCACCGTTTAATCCACGGACAACTACCGTTCGAGCCCAGCCGAACAGTACCTCTTTTTCTTTTTTGAGGGAAGCCCGACTTGACGAGGATTAAAACATCTATGTATTATTTTAATATATAATAAAAGACCATACGTTTTCATGGTCGAACTCCCTAAGACCGACGACCTCCCCGGTCGTTAGTATTGTAAGAGGTTACTTATCGGGTATTTTTTCGGCCTGATGAGGCTTTGTGCCTAATCCTCACCGAATAACCGCCCGAGATTTGTAAAAAATTATCGAATAAGGGTATTTTTATCGTATGATGAATGGAACACGGTTATAATGCTCCAAACCATGCGATGGTACAACCCCGAGACACCTCCCCGGTCGAGTATTAACCACCCCTGACTAAGCTTTTCACGAGATAAGTAAAAATCGAAAGGAAGTTAGCACATTGTTAACCATGCGATGGTACAACCGCTATTAACCTACCGTAACGCTTCACCAGGACGTAACTTTCTCCAGAGTAATCGCCACCTCTTCGAAGTTATTTAAAGGTGAAGCACAAGAGACAACAACAGAGACAAGAAGGAGACGATAGGCTACACACAAAACAAGGCCAAGGCAAAGATATGCACACAAGCCTAAGCTGTGGAATTAGAGTTAGATAATCACTTTAGACTCATATTCTAAGTCCGATTGTCTTGCTACATTCCTCCATTCAAGGTAATTCAGGTAGTACTTAGCCACATCTTGTAAATCCAGCTCATATCAATAAAGAGCGACCCCATTCCATTCCGTGATATTCCACGCCATTTTCCTCGCTTATTTTCGTAAGATCGGCGATTCGATCGCCGACAACCGGGCGCCATCCGCGGGGAAGAAGGCGAAGTTTCAAGAAATTTTTTTTTCGCCAAGAAAATCTCGCCCAAAAACTCGCAATCGCCATGCGACTATGCCCGAGTTTGGGATGAGGAAAATCGGTTCGACGGCGACTACGCCAACCTCGACATGGAAGGATGTATCCCGCCATGGAAGAAAATGGCAGTCATCCTCTCATCCTCCTTCCGCGGCCGCACGCCGCCGACGTTAGCGAGGTCGACGGATGGATGAAGATGCGCCGCCACTACGGTGGCGAATCAGAGAACCGCCGCTCCGACCAGCCGAATGCCAGAGATCTTCCAAGCCCGCTTTTCGACCGGCGAAACAGAAGAAGTTTCACCTCATCACCCGAAAACTATATACCATTGATGAAATCATGGTCGAAAGATACTCTCCTTCGCTTCGCAATTCCAGAGTCAACCGTCACCGTAACGGTGTCGATAAAACCTCCACCGTCGAGGCCATGGGGATGATCACACTCAAAGATACGACGGCAGCTCATCTGATCAGCCGAGAAGACCTCAGAAGTGCTCATCTCCGACCGATCTCCATCGTGGAAAATTTCGCGTAATAATCGACAAGCTTCCATTAGTTACGGCGGAAGCTCATCGAAGATCAATGCCGAAGCACGAGGTCAACGCGATCGGAGATGAAGATCAAGATGCCCCGCACGGTCCTACACTCTACCACGCCATCACGTGTTGTTAGAGATGATCCGCCGCCAAGCACCAACTTCCGGAGGCAACGGAACTAATCGACGCCAATCGCTTAACTCGCTCGCACCGCCCCACCCAGAGTGACCGACAGATCGAACAAACTGGGAAGGTCGGGAAGGTTCAGACAGCGCACACCCACGCACCAAGATGAACCACCCGAGACCTTCTCAGAATCGTGACAAAACTTATGACGATTCAAAACATGTTAATAATTCCGATCCCGCCTAGCAGAACGCCTAGTTTTGTATAACTCAGAGGTCGTATCCAAATTCTCCAATGCACTATGCAAATAACGGAAGCGACGAGAACAGAGGGGTTCAGAAGTCGACTAGGACTTCGCCCCAACGCCTCCTCCTCAAGAGGGGACAAAGATGGTCATACCAGAGAGAGAAGCCGATACCAAGACCTCCTCGACGATTCCACCAAGGAGTCACGAGGGAGAAGGCTATTTCAAGAGGATACTCCCCATCAAGGCCGAGAAGAACCACCACTAGGACCTAACGATCTCCGACATCGCTTGAATTAGTGGGCGGTCGTGACATCATATCAATGTTCACGAACGGACGCATACACCGGAGTTCCAGCTGCTCCATCTTAGGGATCGGTCTCCCATCGACATAATCCGCACCTTCCCTGCAGAAGACGCCATGAATCAATCACAGTTGTCGAGCCTTCTCCGCTGGCTCCAAGTCATGCGTTGGCCTAGCTTGTTCCGATCGGCTAACTTGGACAAATTCAATGGAACTCAAAACCCATTGAATTTCTCCAAATATATACCACCGCTATCGTGGTGGCTGGTATGGCGATGAGAATGTAATGGCCAACTATTTACCCACCGTGCTCAAGGGTCCGCCTGGCCGTGGTTGTTAAACTTACCGGCCGGATCCATATATACTTGGGAACAACTCGGATCTTTCGATTGCCAACTTCCGTGGTACGCACGACCGCCTCGAAGGAGGACGATCTCCACGTAATCCCGCAGGATCCGATGAGACTTTACGCCAATATATCAAGAGGTTCACCAGTTCAGAACTCTATACCCAAGTCGCAGAGTCCTCTCGTTATTCAAAGCTTTTAAAACAGTCTATGAATCGGCGGTTTACGGAGGACATAGCAATGAACCCTCCAAGAACAACCGCTGAGCTTTTTGATATGGCGACAAATATGCCATCGCTAGTGAAGCAATCGAGTGGTGTGAAGCCATCGATCGGAAGACAAGATTCCCCACTTGGCCTCGACAAACAGAGAAAAAGAACAAGAAGTCTCTCAAGAAGAAAAAGAACCGCAGACCGACGACAAAGAAGTCCTCGCTGCCTGCATAAGATCAGAAGGGCAAGAAGGACTATGCCGGTCAAGCAAAGCAAAAGTTCCGACCAAGGATTCTGCATTTAATAAGAAGTGGTGTCCACTTCACCAAGCCAGTGGCATGATTCACAAGACTGCCGTGGTCTCGCGTAAGAAACCGGAGGATTATTATGCAGTAAAGGACCATTTCAAAGAATACAGAACATGGAGAAACGAGCTCCAAAAAGGACAAGGATGGCGACGAGGAGATGGAGTACCAGATCCCCAACACACACCAACATGATTTTTGGAGGATCTTCTTCATACGAGTCCAGACGCCATCTCAAGGCCATGGAGCGGAGGTCAACCTCGTCAATCTCCAACTGTAATCAAGCACTCAAGTGGCTCTGACACCGCATTTCTTCAAAGAAAGACGATCGCACCATCCCATCGACTCGACCGTAGGTTCCCCATCGCCGCTGAACCAACTATTAATAATTGCTCAAGTTAATCGGGTCTTAGTGGATGGGGTAGTTCCTTGAATATATTATTTGTAGGAGCTTTAGAAGAAATGCAGTCCCCATGTCAAAGGTGAAACTCGTGAAATATGCTTTTCATGGCATAGTTCCGGTTCTACCGCTAAACCGATAGGACAAGTTTCTTACCGTGACGCTTGGAAAACCCGACAATTTCCGAACAGAGAAGATCCCGCTTGATGTAGTAAACTTCAATCCAAGATACAACGGAATCCTTGGTCGACCAAAGATTAGCAAAATTCTTGATAGCCACACATTACGGTTATCAAAGTTTGAAAATGCCGGGTCAAGGAGTCATCACACCGAGGAGATCGAAAATGGCTTACGATGCGATCGAAATCCTTTGCATCGTTGATGAACTTCCCACTAGAGAGGTTAATCCGCCTCCCATGCAGTCAAGCACTCGGCCAAAGATGACGCCCAAACCATCCGACTGCATCAAGGAGGTACTACTCGACAAAAGCGCTTCCCGACAAATACAAGTCGTCACATGGGTCAGACAACCAGATCCAACCGCCAAGAAGATTCTCGGTCGGGCAAGACTCGACCCTAAATAGGAAGAGTCGCCGTCTCTTCCTCCGAGCAAATCAAGACGGTTTGCTTGGCAAGCGTCCGATATGCCCGAGTCCCCGAGGTGATCGAGCATGTGCTTGCTCTCCACCGATAAAAACCGATCAAGGTAAACTACGACGCTTTGCACCGATCGAAGGAAGCAATCCAATGGAGATTGACAAGCTTCTCCAGCAGGATTTATTCGTGAAGTCAACCACCCACAAAGGGCTTGCTAATCCTCGTAATGGTTAGGAAAAATAATGGGAAATGGCGAATGTGTATCGACTTTACAGATCTTAATAAAGCTTGTCCGAAGGATGACTTTCCCTTCCCCGCATTGATCAACTAGTAGACTCTACTGCGCGAAGTTACTAAGTTTTTAGATGCGATTCGTGGTACCACCAGATTAGTATGTGTAAAGAAGATGAGGAGAAAACTTCCTTCATCACCCCATATGGTACTTATCGTTATATTAAGATGCCATTTGGTCTCAAAAATGCCGGTGCAACTTTTCAAAGGTTGATGCAAAAACTTTAGTCCACAAATCGGTCGGAATCTAGAAGCTTATGTTGACGATCCGTCAGAAGACCACCAACGCCAAGCACTACATTCCCGACTTACAAGAAACCTTTAACAACTTGAGAAGACATAACCTCAAGTTAAATCCGAAAAGTGTGTGTTCGAGTTTCACTGAAAACCGCTGGTTTCCTAGTTTCGCTAGAGGTATTGAAGCTAATCCAAAGAAAAATTGCGCCATCGACTGATGCGCCCCACCACGAAGAAGGAAGTCCAAAACTAATCGGTCAGATGGCAACATTAAGTCGCTTCATAGCAAGATTAGGGAAAAGGATTACCTTTCTTTAAACTTCTTCGAAACATGGGAGTTTCGAGGACTAAAGAGGCAAACGATGCCTTTGAGGAACTCAAAAGTACCTTACGAGTACCTCGTCTTAGTTTCTCCGAGATCGGAGAAACATTGCTAATTTACGTGGCAAAGAACACCACGCATGCTTAGCGTGTAATCGTTGTAGAAAGGAATAATATCCAACGACTACCTATTACGTAAGTTTAAGTCTTACATGGACCAAAGGAAAGATACCCACAGTACAAAAGTTGCTCTATGGCCTCCTTATGTCTTCAAGGAAGCTAAGGCACTACTTTCGTGCCCACAAAGTGGTCGATTCTCACCGGATATCCCTTGGTCAAGTCCTTGGAAACAGGAATCATCAGATTTAATAGCCAAATGGGCGGTCGAGCTAGGGCGCTCGATTCCATTTTATTTCACTTAACAAAGAATAAAGTCCTGTGCAATAGCGTAATTCATTGCCGAATGGACAAACCTCGAACCCACCCAAGGACCCGAGTACTAACACCACGACGAGTGGACAATGTATTTCGATGGTGCCTTGATGTTACAAGGATCGGGCCGGAGTGGTCTTGATATCCCTCATCGGGCGAACACATCAAGCACGCCATCCAAGAATTTTCCCGCCACCAATAATGTGGCGTAATATGAAGGTTTATCGGCAGACTCGAGCACTCGCTCGCCGGATTCGCAGACATTAGTGAAAGGCGATTCTCAACTAGTAGCTAATCAAGTGGGGAAAGAGTATCAATGCTCGAGTACCAAGATGTCATCTTATCTCGCGGAAGTACGAAAACTTGAAAAGCACTTCTTCGGTTTTCAGATCCAACATATTCCTAGAAAGGAAAACTTTTCGCGCATCAGCTTGGCACGGATGGCTCCACGAGGTCGACCGTCCCCGCCTGAGTTTTTCTCGAGCAACTCAATTCACCCTCAGTAGTTGAGCCTTCCGAGAACATACATGATTCTTTGCAAGTTGAACAAACTAATCAAGGAAACATGGATGCTCCATGTGTCGCTGACGCTTGGCGCCGCCACGATCACAGGTAGAGATCGGATGACATCGATCTACAATTATCTTCAAAGATGACACAATTCCAGAAGATGATGTAGAGGCCGATCAGATAGCACTAAAAGCCAAATCATACACTCTAATCGAACGTATCTTGTATAAACGAGGATCTCATGGAGTGTTGATGAGATGCATATCTCAAACGGATGGCATTAGATTGCTAACCAAATCCATGAAGGCGCTCAGGAGCACACCATTCCTACGTAACCTCGGTTTCAGAAGCCTTCCTAAGAAGGCTATTATCGCCAACCGCCTTCATGATGCAAAAGAGCTTGTGACGAAGTGTGTACAATGTCGGTTTATAGTCGATAAGTACATCACCAAAGACAAGCCTTACAAACAATTCTCTTTCTTGGCCTTTTGCAACCTGGGACTAGACATTCGGGACCTTTCCTAAGAGCACCCGGGCTTCAATTTTTCGCCATGATTGACACGCTACAAAATGGATTGAAGCCGAGCCGCTTGTTAAAATAACAACCGAGGCCGCTAAGAGATTTTCTTGAAAAATGTGATCACGCTGACGGTGTACCCAACAGATCATCACAGCATAATGGTTCCCGCCTCCAAAGAATAATTCTGTGAGTTCTCGCGATGAACTTAGTGTCAAAATTCATTTTGCTTCATTGCATATCCGCAGAGCAACGGAGCAGCTTGAGCGGCTAATGGTATCCTTATGCAGGGATCAAACGCCGAGTATTCACCGCTTAATCAAACGGTCAGCGCTTGGGTTAAAGAACTTCCTCTGTTATGGGCCGTTCAACTACCACTACCAACAGGCGACCGTGAAACTCCATTCTTTTTGGTTTATGGTGTCAAGCCATGCTTCCTCCGTAACTCAAAATTGGCTCGCCGAATCGATCGCTTTGACGAAAATGATCGTAATGAACGACGACTCGACGACGCCGATTTCTTGAAGAACGATTTAAACCAAGCCCTTGTACGATCGCTAGCCTACCAACAAGCCATGCGAAGGTACCATAGTCGAAGGTGCACCGCAGCCTTTGTCAGAGGTGATCCGTTCTCTAAAAATTCAGAGCCAAACAAATCGCAATAAACTTTCTCCTAAATGGGAAGGTCTCTTACATCGTGGTCAAGTAACCCGACCTGTGTTCCGTGACGATCGGCTATGTCTCGATGGGCAAATTTTGTCAAATTCTTGGAACATCGATCAATTGCGTAAGTTCTATGTTTAATTTTCATTCTTTCATTTCTTTCAATTTCAATTTCATTAAATTCATTAATTAATTAAGAAGTGCAACCTTGCTTATATATATACACCTACATTCTCGTCGCTTATTATTGTTAGTCCGGTCTGAGAAGACATTTTCTCTCCGATATCCTTTATAAGGATCTCTCGATACTCTATGGTCCTAGTCGTGAGCATTTTTTTCAAATGATTCCCACGCTACGACTACACTTTTTTTTTAAGAAAATGAGTAATCGAGCACCACACAACTACCTATCTCATGAATGATATGCTTACGATTTTGAAGATTATGCTTCATTATTTCACGATTTCGTCTATTCTTGTCTCTGCATCGGTCGACACTGAAAGCCTCCTAGTCAAGTCTCCTTTTTCAAGACGTGGTCCCGCCTAATCGAAGGAGCTTCCTAGCGACGGTTCTTTTTCTTACGATCCTCGCTACCAATGGATATGTAATTTGAACACGCTTTCAAGAAATGTGTCGATGCCTTCGTGTCTTAGCATTAGTTCCACCAGATTATGGGACAATAGATATAAACAAAGTTCACTTATAATTTGTTGCATACATATTTGCATTTCTTCTTATGTCAAGTTTGACAAAGTCTTTTTTCCGACCATATATAGTGTTTTTGATTGGTATTTCCATTATGACAAACAAAGATCTATAACTAGTCGAAATCATACCGTCCCGACCACATTTGATTTCCTAGTATCAAGAACGATCGCTTTTGTCTTACATGTCCAAACATACCTTCAAAAACTCACATACATGGTTATGACCTCTTTTTATTCTCTTTTGGCTCACCGCTTGTACAAGAACGCTCTTCTACTATCAAGCAAATGGGGCTAGGAAATATACGAGAATTTTAAAAAGTCAAACAGATAAACAAAAGCTTTGTCAATGACATAAAAGGTAAGTTTTCATAGATATTCAAATATTTTTACACTTGCAGAACCTACTCTAAGAAATATTCCCCGCCTAACTATCGCTTGTCGGAGATTCGACCTCCATCTCCTCTACAACTATATCTCCGAGTGGCCCGAGTTCTTCCATGAACTTGGTCGCCTCCTCGTGGGCGCTGAAGTCATCTTTAACAGCTTGGAGATCAATGGAGGGTTCGAAGCTTTCAGTTTTGCCAAAGCAAAACTAACTCCACTTGCAACACTGCTTTTAGGGCCCGCATAATTCGTCCGAGTAGTTTTGACCGTAACTTTAAGATCCCCTAGAAGTTGACCCAAATAGTTCATTTTCTATTGGATCTCTTAAGATAGGCACGCTTGATCCTCGATCCCAAATCAAAGATCATCTTGTTCAAAGTATGAATCTTTTCATCAATATTTTGAGCAAGAGCCGCCTCCTTATCCCGCTTCAAATTTCGTAGTTTTTACTGCTTAGCATTTGCGCTTGCTCGCAAAAACAAATCGCTTAATGAACACAAGCATCATTGAAGGAAAATCAAGTTTATTTACATATTACCTTTATTTGTTTTGCTAAGTGTTTCATATTTGGTCGTTGTTTCAACGATCAACCGGTCCTTAGTGAACTTGCTTCAAAGAAATGATCGGTCCTTAGCTTTTATTTCTTCTTCAAGAAAAGTCGCCTTGGCTTTCACCACAACCTCCTCTTTTATTTTCTCCAGATCTATCGAATGCGATAAGGAGAATAATTGTAGAGGAGCAAAGTATTGAAGAAGAAATGAAGTTTAAAAGGAAAAGTTCTACTTTCCAACTCGGAGTGCTTTTGCTCCAAGTCCTTAACTCACTGGGTCACCCTCCGATCACAAAGAAAGTTCTCACCAAATGCTACACAATTAGCATTTCTTTCTTAAGTTCCTTATAAACTTTGTAAAAAGAGTTATGTAACCGGTCGAGAATACTTACTCAATTGTTCGGTCATTATAACCGCAAAAATCAAATCAGGTGCATCTTGAGCCGAGTATCCGATACTTTCGCCACGCCTCATCAAGCTCCTTATCCTCGGCGAATCGGGACTAAAAGGAACTTGTTAGGTTGGGAAGGGTTATCGCAGTGATCGAACTCGCTGAGACCTCTCGAGGCATCTACCTCCACGTATGGGGTTTCAATCACCAAAGGATCCAACTCACCATTGTTCTTGTCACCGCCGGGGCTTCTTCGACCACTACTTCTCAGAACTTTGTCCCGAGAAGTGCTCGCCTGAACTTCCACAGTGCAGTCCTCAGAAGAACTCGGCCGAAATGACCGAACACCGTAAGACCTATGCAAACCAAGATGGAAGTTCAAAATATCAAATCATCAAGGAATTATTAAAGATACATACTTATACGATCACTTTCATTTGTACATACCTTGTTAATTTCCGGATTTGACTCAAACGCGCCAGAGAGAAATCTGTGCCGCTTAGCCTTCCTTTTCTTCTTCTTCCAATTTTGTCGGTTCTCGACCAAACAGGTTTGTTGAACCTCACATCCTCCAACAAGATGTCTGAAGTTATGTCCTCACCAGCTCATCAAGGTCCACATTCCTGACTATCTGGTCGGAGGGAGTGGTTTCTTCAATCTCCAGATCAGTTGTTTCAGTAACAACCGTAAGGTCGTGCACGACCACTCTGGAGTCTACAGCCTCCGCAGTTACATTCTGCATGGGCCTTCAGGCTTATCCACCTAAATCAAAGAACAAATTTGATTAGGTGAAGAAATCCTTTTATCTAAAAAAATTTTCGTACATATATGACTCCAAAATGTTCTATTACCTCGAGGATTCATCTCCTTCAAGTGCCTCGTGGCACGACTTGGCGGAACCAAGGTGGGACGTTGATCCTCACCAGATTGTATGATTCGCAATCCGACCGATCGCAAATATAGAGCACGATTGGAGATCTGGTCGAATATATGTATATACATGGTAAAAGGAATTTAATAAATTACCTTAAGCCTTGCTGCCTCCCTTCAATAGGAGTTGCGGCTAAGATCTTGGGGCATTCAACTTTTCTCCAGTTCTCAAGACAGATCACCGACTCGTTCTCTAACTTCCCTGTGGGTAAGAACTTTAATGTATGAAGAATAGACAGATTTTAAGGTAATACATTTATCAAATCAAAATACCGATCGAATTTATCTCAAAGACTTACCACCTTCCGAGGTAGCTTCATCACGATCAAGGCACCAGAGCAGGAATGAGTCCGAGCTTCAATGGGCTAATCCGCGAAGGGTAAAATCCTTCACCACATGCCACGGTCAAGCCCTCGACTCAAGAAGTCGAGATGGCATCCGCCCATCTCTTGACTATCCTCGCCTTCTTTACGCTTCCTTCCACTTGAGTTTTCACTTGCTCTAGTTCCGCCAAGTAGAGGCCATCGTTTTCAGAATCGCTATGTAAAACCAAGATTTTTCCATGACGACCACGAAGATTTCACAGACATGAAGATGTACTCATCGCCTTCCCGCCATGAAGACGCAATGTGCATTCCCCAGAGCCGCCTCAGATTTTGCCGCAGATTTTCCCATCACCATGCGGTAGAAATAACTAAAGAGCTTCAAGTTCGGTTGTATTCCTGTGTATGCCTCGCACAAATATGCGAAAATACTAATATTTGCGATCGAATTTAATAATTCACCAATTCCACCCCGTAATGTTCAAGAACGCGAGGAGGAATTTGTGTACCAGTAGTCTCAAATTTCACATTCGATGTAGGCAAGAAAACAGGATTTCGCCATCTTCACGGCTCGGAAAATGCTCTCCAATCGCCGGTCTCCAATTAATCGATTCCTATCCGGGAGCATTCCCATCTTCTTCAAGGCCTCGAAGTTTTTTCTTGCCCAATTCAAGGCAACCACTTTGTAATCTGCTCCGACATGGCTAAAATCCTCAAGAATGAGTAGCAAAAGTTGGAGACTTTGTGGTCGGAAGAACAGAAAAGACTCGAGGATTTCTTGGCGAGAAGCTAAAGGATCGAAGGATTTCGAAGCATAAAAATTCTAAGAGCCCAAATGAGAGGAGATCTTATAACCTTCCGATACTTTCAAGGATTTCTACAAAAGTCCAACCGACAAAAAGCTTTTTGTTCAAACGACAGAGGAACTCTTCGCTTCCCAAGGCAAGTTCTCAACTTTAAAGTGAACATGCATCACTTCAGATACCACTTACATTAAATGGGTTCCGCCCGATACGATTTCATCGAAAAGGTATATACACGCACCAGCTCATTTAAAGTTCGGGGCTAGCCGACGAGGATTAAAACATCTATGTATTATTTTAATATATAATAAAAGACCATACGTTTTCATGGTCGTGAATCCCTAAGACCGACGACCTCCCGGTCGTTAGTATTCCAGAGGTTACTTATCGGTACCTCGGCCTGATGAGGCTTTGTGCCTAATCCTCCACCGTATAACCGCCAGAAATTATCGAATCGGTATTTTTATCGTATGATGAATGGAACACGTGTTATAATGCTCCAAACCATGCGATGGTACAACCCCGAGACATCGACTATTAACCACCCTACTAAGCTTTTCACAAGCAATCGCAAGGAAGTTAGCACATTGTTAACTTTCTACCGCTCCGACCAACGTAACGCTTCACCGTGGACGCCTTCTCCAGAGTAATCGCCACCTCTTCGAAGTTATTTAAAGGTGAAGCACAAGAGACAACAACAGAGACAAGAAGGAGACGATAGGCTACACACAAAACAAGGCCAAGGCAAAGATATGCATGTAAGCCTAAGCTGTGGAATTAGAGTTAGATAATCACTTTAGACTCATATTCTAAGTCCGATTGTCTTGCTACATTCCTCCATTCAAGGTAATTCAGGTAGTACTTAGCCACATCTTGTAAATCCAGCTCATATCAATAAAGAGCGAATGTGATTGGAGGGGTTAACGGTCCCCATTCCATTCCGTGATATTCCACGCCATTTTCCTCGCTTATTTTCAGAAGATCGGCGATTCGATCGTCGACAATGACCGACCCATCGTGGACCGGCCATTTTCCTTCCTTCCTAGCTCGGCGTTGAACTCCTCGCCGCCTTCCCTTCCCCTTGTCGCGGGAGTGTCCATGTCGGGCTAGTATGTCGAAGTCGTCTATGTCCTGCGATTTCATGATGTAAGTTCATCAGATAGTGGAAATCGGAAGAATGATGTAAATTCTTCATAACTCACGTCATCGATACGGATTACGCCGGACGACCGGATACATCGGTGGCGGTAGGGCTCACCGCATGAGCCTTTCCCTTGCTCTTGTCGCGGATCGCCCACGCCAGTCGGTATGTCAAGTCGCCCATGTCCTCGCGATTCCATGATGTTAGTACGATAGTGAAAATCGTAAGAATGATGTAAATTCTTTGTAACTCACGCCGTGATACGGAGTACGCCGGCGCATCGAATACATCGCGGCTGCTAGGGCTCACCAAGATGAGCCTTTCCCTTGCCCTTGTCGCGGATCGCCCACGCCGGGCCGGTATGTCAAGTCGCCCATGTCCCGTGATTCTATGATGTAAATGAAAAACGTAATAAGGATGTAAATTCTTCATAACTCACGCCGTCGATATGGATTACGCCCGGCGACATCTTGGCTCTCTTTCGGCGCTCCTCAACAGGTCCCAGACGAAGGTTTCCACCGCACGAAGTTCTCGCCCGCACCGAGTAGTTCAAAGATATACTTTGGTGAATGAATGCCCTATCGCACATCTCCGCCATCGATCCATCGAAGAAGTGGCGCCGCATCTCCGCCGCTATTTCGTGGGGATGAAGTTAAAACTTTAAGGAATTCAACGTTGATTTAAAATCACGCGCGAAAAGAAACGCTTACGAGGTGGTGCCCAAGACGTAGTACGCCCGAGACTCATGTGTGCGGGTGTGTGGATCAATGATCTTCGCCGTTCGCCACACACACACTTTGCGGGATCGGAAAATGTGGTGGTACTAGAGCATCTTTCATTGATTTATCTAGGTATTGTAGCTGCTTCTTCTCGCTAAGCCAATTTTGCTTCTTCAACATCCTCGTAAAAGTTTGTCAAGAGTCTATAGTCGGGTATCTATTGTGTAGTGTTGGGTTTGGTTCAACCCCTTTTATAAGCCCCATGGTTGGCATGGTGTGGTTAATTTCATGTCCAGTTCTGAAAAGCTAAGGAGGTACATTGTTATCATGTCCATCCGGTCTTATCATCGCGCTAAAGCTACCCCTGCGGTGGTCTTGTCAACGAGCAAAGTCTGTCTGCTTTGGTCTTATCATCGCGCAAAGTCGCCTGCGTGGTCTTGTCATCGCAAGAAAGTCGCTCCTTTGGTCTTATCATCGTGCAAAGCTACCCCGTGTGGTCTTGTCACCGGGCAAAGTCGCCCGGTGGTCTTGTCATCGCGTAAAGTCGTCTCCTTTGGTCTTATCACCGTGGAAAGTCGTCTCCTTTTGGTCTTATCAACGCGCAAAGTCGTCTCCTTTGGTCTTATCATCGCGCAAAGCTGCCTGCGGTGGTCTTGTCACCGCAGCAAAGTCGCTCCTTTGGTCTTATCCTTTACGCGAAAGTCGTCTCTTTGGTCTTATCATCTGCGCAAAGTCGCCCGTGTGGTCTTGTCATTGCGCAAAGTCGCCTCCTTTGGTCTTATCATCGCGCAAAGTCGCCTCGGTGGTCTTGTCATCGCATAAAGTCGTCTCCTTTGGTCTTATCATCGCGCAAAGTCGCCTGCGTGGTCATGTCATCGCGCAAAGTCGCCTGTGTGGTCTTGTCATCGCGCAAAGCAGTCTTCTTTGATCTTATCACCGCCTAAAGTCGCCTCATTTGGTCTTATATCGCCGAAAGTCGCCTTATATGGTCTTTAAGCTGTAAAGTCGCTCTCCTTTGGTCTTATCATCACAGAAGTCAGTTTCCTTTGGTCTTGTCATCCGCAGCTAATATATAACCCGCTTTGTTAGCCTCTCGCGGAAGCTATAAAATGCACGACCCACGCCCAAAAGTAGGACCACTCAACCCTTCAAACCAGTGGAAGAACAACCTTGTCCGTAAATGCGGTAACATACGATGGCAGACGCCCGTAGGACCCGATCCATGAATGGTCGCCAAGGCGCATCTTCGCACCGAAAGGAGGGAGGATTCGGTCCTAACTACGGTTGATGCCAAGAAGAAGCGCGCAAGCGGTATGGCCAAATCTGCACACGGGAGGGCAGCTATCGTGCAGTGTCATAGATTGCTTGTCGATGGCGATTCGCGTGTTTCTTCCGATGCCCATACTCACAGGGTAAATAGTTTTGTTCGTATGTTCTTCGCTAATACATCCTCCATACTAACCTAGTCCCTTGCACCCGGATGGCGAAATGCAACTTTACCATTGGATTGATCCTCGCATGAGCGACGTGTTTTGATGCATGTGGGTACATTGTGGAACCGAATATTTGATTTGGAGGCGCAAATTTTCGATCTGAAGGAGCAAATGGTGACCTCCCGCCAGAGATCTTGCATGAGAGGGGCAACGAGGAGGTCGTGAACATAGGAAGTTCCTATGATCCCACATGTTGTTATGCCAACCCAAGCCGCATATGTGCATGCCACTACAATGACGGCC